>JBAMBL010001788.1:0-17051 GCA_037043405.1 Drosophila subquinaria
TTAATTTACTTCATTACTTTTCTATTTATTTTTAAAAACTAATAGCTAAAAGTATTTATTTTTTAGAAAGCTTTGGAATGGTATAGCTATTGAGAGTGGACATCCTGAAGTTATCGTAGTAGTTCTTGAGATCAAATAATAAATAAAATCAGCTAAATAATGATCTCATATATTTTCACACATCTGTCTCTTTCTTTTAAACATTTTCTATTCATGTTTTTTCCTAAATACTAATTAATATTTACTTATTTATTTGATTTAGCAATTCACGTCTAACTATCCACGTCAACCATATGTTATCCATAATTGGATTATAATTCCAGTAAATACTAATATATCGCATGTATTGAGTAATATTCATCTACATTCATGGGTACTCGTAAATTCTTTAGTCATTACCAGCTGTAGCAATTTGTATAATACGAGTGGAAATACGATCTGTAAGTGACTGTTAATTTAGACAAATTGGCTGACGAGTGCTGCGAGTGCACATTGGGCAAATTGTTATTTGTTAAATGGCCCTGTTCAAATAGAGACTCGCACTCACAGTCGCACTCACAGTCACACTCACTGCACATATAAAGCGGGGTATTCAGAGACATTCATATCAAATGGTAGATGAGAGTCAACATTTCAACGCTTGCCTCTCTACCCTTCCCCTTCCCTCTTCTCTTCCTTTCCGCCGCCCTTTTTGAAGACTTGTGTGCAATTTGTTGTTTTAGTTTTCAGTTTGTGTTAACTGAAATAAATGCTGATTGACTTTTATTGCGATGTTATTCGAGTGCAGTTAATAAGATAAAATTAAACGCCAGGATTTACTGCAGTTCGTTTGAATTATTTAAAGCGCGGGCAATAGAAAAAATGGGTGGGAAATATTTACCGAGTTTGGAATATAAATTTGAAGAGCGTGAAAAATCGAAACTGCAAAATTGTTAAAAAAATAAAAAGGCTGACAAAAGTGTTTCAAAGTGGCAGCATATGTACGTGTATGTGCCAGTTAAGCCCCTGACACGCCCCCCTCCCCCACCCCTGCTACCACCTCTTGCCCCATCCGCCATTCCTTGTGCCATTGTTGTTGGCTCTGAAACATGAAGCAATAACAATAAAAGTATTGGCTGGATTTTCCAAATGGTTGCATTTCATAAGATTTTTACAATACTCGTACATCCCTGTGTCGCTGTCTGTTCGTCTCCCTCTACACACCCACACACAACAAACACACACACACATACACACACACTTCAGTGGGGCTGCAACATTTGTTGATAATATTGTTTTTCTTGCTGTTGCTGTTGCTGTTGTTGATTTTACTTCTGCAATTGCAGCACAGCTCAGCAGTTTAAAGTTATTGAAGTTTGTGCCGCGCCCACTGAGGCGTACTTGAGCTCACATTCAATCTGTAAATTGCTTTAATCGCTTCGCTGCAGTCCAGTGTGGGGTTGTGTAGCATAGTGTAGTACTACATACTACATATATATATAGTATATATGTATATATGCGTCAGGCTAGTCCACTTATCTCTGTACAGCTCGCTGCTTTTGTTGCATCGCCCCTTGATGGTACTCGATAGCCATGTACGCCTGTACTTCCTTGCCCCTTAGTCCTTCCCCTTCCCCTTCCCCTTGGCCACCCCCTTCGTCGGTCATCCCCCTGGCCAAAAGATGTTGATAAGCAGTGACAAAGTGCGCTTAGATAAGACACCGCGCGCGCACTCAGAATTCTTTCTCTCAATGGATTTATACGCGTACACTGAGCGAAAAATATGCAGTCTAATTAACTTCTGCAAATGAAAAACGATGAACAAACCACAGTGAGTTGTCGATTAATAAACTTAATTGTTAATCATGATAATAATCGAGTCTTTATAATCCATTTTTCTAAAATCTAGTTATCGAATTTTCGATGTTTTTTACATTCCTACATTTAATAAATAATTTTAAAATTTTATCAAGTTAATTACGATATTCTTCTCAGCTTGTCATGTTTTATACGCTCAGTGTATTTTATAAACTCTTTTCTAGCGCAATTTTCAATTGCCGATCGTTTGTTAGCGATAATATCGAATGTCAATGTCAGTTAGGGTTTTGGCAAAGCTACACAGAATCGGACCGTGCTGGCTGGAGTTGTCCCTGTTCCTGTCGAGTGTCTGCAAGTCTGTTTTTTGTTGTCTCTTGTCTTCCATCTCGTGACTCGTGTCTATTGAGTGAGGAGTTGCACTTAATGTGCGATGCGACATGCGCGATGCTTTATCAGCTTCGATTGGCAATTTTCGAGTGATTTGTTAGCAATTGCTTTGAGTTTACTGCAGCGCCATGGGAAAAGGGATGCGATTCGCTTAATGCCTGGCCAATTTTAATCCACTTTTATGAGAAGGAGAACATGTAACCAGCTCTGTTGCCTGGCACAAGCCCCAAAACAATTTAAGTTAATTTTCAGATACTTTTATAATTCATACGGGGCACTGTGCAGAGTTGAAACCAAACCAAAAAGCCAACCGCTGGTTCAATTTCCATTAACATACACAAGTGACTGTCCAATAAAAATAAGGAAAATATGCAACAGAAAAAGCAGCAGCAGCAGGAAGAGCATAAGCAAATGTGCCAGACTGTGTGGCAAGAGCAGTGGCAGGGGGAGTCGGGAGTTAGCCAGAGTTTGTATTGACTGTTATTTGTTTTCTAAACTGCCGCCAAAGTTGCAGGAGCCCAGGTGTAGAAAGGATGAGGGCAACAGGCGGGGGAACAGGCAGGGCAATGGCATACATGCACTTAAGTGTATTGAAAATTATTGCAAAAATATAATTGAATTGCCTCGATACTCGATACTCGATACTCGGCACGAGTCTCTAACTCGCTCTCGCTATACCCGAGAGTAAACGCACCGATGGGTTGGGTAAGTTTATGTGGCAACGCTTTTTGTTTTTGTACTCGGTACCCAAAGGGTACAGTTTTAGAGTAACTTTGTGGCATCGTTTGCTGCATTCAGTTGAAATAAATTACCTAAAAATGTATTCGATCAGCAACTGATAATAAATTCCAAATAATTTAAATTAAATTACAATTGTTTTTGCTCTGATTCAATCAATTCAATACAGAGCATCTGACAGTCGAGCTCGCTCCACTCTTGTGGCCTTACTTGCTTTTTTTCCATGTCGCGTCGAAGTTTGATTTATTTTTAGAGGCAATCCATTGGTTCACATTTTTCCGTATTTTCCTAGATAAAAGTGTTTACGCCATCGGGCAAAGTGGGAGAAGTGGGAAAAGCCGGTGCCAATCATGGTATGGAATGCACACAGAGCATGCCTATTATGGAGCGCAGCAATATGCGATTGAAAGCCAGATCATCTTGGGTCTGTACAGATCCCCCAACTGGGAGTTCAGTTTGTCTAGACTCTATTTTGCGACTGCCATCGCTTGTTGCCTCCTCTTCTCTCTCTTTTGGCTCCCTGGGCTTGTTTATTTGCCTTGTTCCTAGTGAAATAATTTATGACGGTCGTGTCGAGCGGATGCGTAGCCATAATTCGAAGGATTGTGCTAAGCGCAATGCCGAACACGGAATCGTTCTGTAAATTACGCGTTGTGGCCCAAAGGGTTGAGGAGCTTAATGGCTTTATGAGCGCCCCGGGGCATTGCCAAACGAGGCATTATTATGTTCTGAATCCTGGATCCTCGCACACACACACACGCACACACACGCATGACTATTTATAGGAGGAGCTGGCATCAAATGAAGTTGTTAAAATGAGTTGCTTCAATTTCTGCTGCTGTTGCTGTTGCTTCTGGTGTTGCTTTCGGTGTTGCCATTAGCGCGTCGACTCATTAATGTGACTGTTCCCCTGGCAGAGATGAGGTGCAGGACAGACTTTTGCTATTCTCTATTCTCAATTTTCCATTTTCCATTTATCGATCCGACTGCCTTTTGTCTCCGACTGCAGAGTTGCAATCCTTGTTTCTCCTGTTGTTGTTGCTGTTGTCGCTGTATTTTTGTGGCTGTTTTGTCAGTTGTTTGTCCCGCTGCGAGCTCAAAAGTCGACTCTGGACGCGTTTCCTTATCACGTGGCTGCAATCGTCGCAACTCCCGTTAGAACGGCTACTAATTTGGCGTTTTTAGTTAGAGGAGTTGGAGTGAGGGAGAGAGAGAGCGAGAGAGCGAGAATGGGCTGGGTCGTCAGCGGCGCTTTATGAGAATGTCGTGTACATCGCACATTCATTAGGCCAGCGGCTGTGGGGTGACCACTGACCACGGACCAGTGACCAGTGACCTCCTAACCCCTCAGCTCTCAGTCCACAGTCCACAGTCCTCACCCATTGCCTCTCCCTCCTGCTGCTGCTGCTTGTTGTTGTTGCTATTTGTTACAATATTTCAATATTTTGACATACGCACCGAAAGTCATGGCGACCACTCCCAGTCACCCTGTCACCCAGTCACCCTGTCACCCTTTGCTGTCGTTACTTGCAACCCCTGCCACAGCCACAGCCACCCCCTGCCCCTCCTCTCCCCCCACCCCCTCTCTCTCACTCTACTCATCGACATCGACGTGACGCCGCGGGAGATCTCCGAGAACGACGGCGTCTCTCTTGTTTGGCTCTTTGGCTGGTCGAAATTAATTTTAAGTAGGTGGACAGCAGCTCGCAGCCGCAATAATTCTTCATGTAACCGACGCTCTTCTTCTTCTTTTTGTTGTTGTTGTTATTTTCCTTTTTTCTTTTTATTTATTTTTTTTTTGGCGAAAATTTATAGCGTTTTCTTTTCCGGCATTTTGGTTTGCCGTTCGCTTTGCGTAATGAATTTTTATTGTGATGGCGCGTTTGGCTTCACTTCCTTCACATTCACATTGTGTCCCGGCTGCCCCCTGGAAAAGTGCTTGCCACAGAAAAAGCACTGCGCTTTATCTCTGGCTGTTGCATATTCATGATCTCAACTCCCATTTTTCCCCTCTGGAAATAAACATTGCTCATTTTTGGCCAAACAATGGACAGTCGTCCATTCGGACTGGATTTATGGATGTGAGAAGCCTCAACATCAGTTTAATGTCTGTCTTTCGACCACTTAAAGCATATGGCCTTAAGGTCGTCGCTGCTCTTTGTAATTGCCAAAGGAGCGCATATCCCTGTGAGTGCCTTATAAAGCACATTCTTCAGGCCATTGGCCAATGAGTATTTCAGGTTTTATGCCGCGACCATTTGGCACACTTTAAGGACAATGAAGTGCTCGCAGATAAACATTTATTGGAGTAACATGACCTTAAGATACAAAAAATAATGTTAACACTACACTGAGGGAATGAATAAATACACTCAGACCAACATTTATTCGTACACCCTTTTTTTTACTTTAACAGCTATATTAGTCGTCTTCACATTAAAAAAATATATTTGGAAAGGTCGTTCAAATTCCGATTGAATGATGCAAAACTTTCCTTAACCCATTAAGTACCCATTGAATATTTTGAGTTCAAAAAAAATCAATTTTTCAACTTTTTTCCTCGATTTTTTACAAAATATATTTTCATGAGTGTATGTCTACACTAAATTTGTTAAGTCTTGGTACATGATTTTTCGGATAATTAAACTTATAAAATAAATAAATTAAATAATTAATAATAAAAGTAAAATTGTAAAAGGTATAAATAAAATAGAATAAATAAATATCACTGATGACATTAATTCAAATGAATAATTCCCTCTAAAGGTAGAATAACACTTGAAGCTGTAGTCGAAACAATATACAGTTGCGGTCAAAAAATTTTGCAATAATAATTAAATAATAATAATTTGCAATCAATTTACAAAAAATCAAAATTTAAAGACTTTTAATTTATCCAAATTTTTTATATAATTTTTTTAAGATACGTTAATATATTGTAAATCCATCTGAGAAATCAAAGATAGTGAACAGTTATTATTTTTCGACTTAGGAATTTTTTTTGTGTGTATATCTGAATGTTTTTTCTACGCTCCTCAATTATATATCACTTTTGTAATTCAAAAAATTTTGTTTTCTTTTTAAATAATTTTTTAATTCATTTGAAAAAAATACATTGAATGATTGTTGCAACAGGAAGCAACTACATATTTATTAAGCTACAATTGTAACTAACACCAAATTTTTCGAAAATATTTATAATGATTTAAGAACAAAACACAAAATCAAGAATTCGAATTAAAAAAATACAATGCATAATCAAGTTTCATGCTCTAAATATTAAAATAAGATTTTAAATTTTAAAAATAAATTTAGAAAAAAATAAATGAAATAAAACAAATATAAGAATTCTATACTTAATTAAATTTAATGTCATTTTGAAATTAAAGATATATTTGTGACATTTAAAGCAGAGCATGCACTCGGGGACAAATGAGGCGCAATAATTGAGACAGCCTTTGTGCCAGAAGGCAAGGACATCAGTACAGAAAGACAGACTGAGAGAGAGAGAGAAATGAGAGAGAGAGAGATGAGAGCGGGAGACACGTGGCAGTCATTAAACGCATAACTTGATATTTGTTAAAAATCAACTGAAAGCCGCTGATTGCCGGTAACTGGCGACTGGTAACTGGTAACTGGCAACTGGCGACTGTTGTCTTTTGGCTTCGATTCGTGGCCAGGTTCGTGCCTCTCGTGGCATCGAGGAAGGTTTGCTTAATTACAGCCGCAGTCGGATGGCATTGTTGCGAGTGGCAAATCTGGGGCTTAATGCATATTTCAGGACGAGACGGGATGGGACAGAACAGGACAGGACAGGACAGGATAGACCGCAACCCTTCGCACGGAAAACACGTTTAGACGTGAAGTGCGCTTGAGCGTAAATTAATTAGACCAATTAAAGCGGCTTAATTGAGTTGCTGTCTGTCGCAAGGACAACAGCCAACAGCCGACAGCCGACAGCAGCACAGACTGACTGTCAGTCAGTCAGTCAGTCAGTCACTTCATGTCCTTTTGTCCTCATTTTGTTGTGTTTCCCTTGCGTTTTCTTTTTTCTTTTGACTTACGACCAGTTGATAATCTGCCACAATTTGCTCAGCTGCAACAGCCGCTTAAGTCTTTAGTTGCGGGCCTAATCTGCGTGGCAGGATTTATTTTCTCAGTCTCAGTTCAACATAATTGTCGCGAGCTCGTGTCTCTCTTTTTCTCTGTCTGTCTTTGCAACTGACTTGAGTTAATTGCTGTAATTGGCTCTGCGTTTTATTTTGGCCCGATTTGTCCTCCATCTGTCCGACACATGTCCGTTATAAATTTAATCCGCCTGATTTAAATACAGTTGCCAGCAAAAGTTGCTCGAGTCATCACTATCAAGTCGAGTGTGTGTAAGGGGTATGTTGCAGTCGGAGCCATAACTCCTAGAGAGGCCAACAGCAACAGCAACAACAACTACACAGCGAGTGAGTTGCAAACAAAGTTTGCTAAAGTCAAAGAAGCAACTGTAAAGCAGAGCGAAACCTAAAGTGGCAAGCGGAAAGAAGCTGCTTGAGGGGGATGAAAGGGGGTGAAAGGGGATCCGAGGGGTTGGGCAATTCCCCAAAGTCACATAACTTCAACGGGGCAGCAATGAAAAGGAGTAAATTCTAGCGAAATCCTTTGGCAGCCAAAGGCTTCACCAAGACACAGCCAAGTGTCTGCTCTCACTTAAAGTGTGTACACATGTATAAGTGTATGTGTGTGTGGTTGTATGCACTGAAAAGAAAATCATACTAAATACTTCCTATTCTAATTTTATTGATTTTGTAAATTAGAAATATATAAATTAATATAGCATTTAAGTTTAAAATATCTTGAATTGTTTTATCCCGTATTCCCAGTTAATTTTTTCAGTGTACTTTCTTTTTTTGGGGCGAGTATTGTTTTTGTGCGCCGTTTGCTGTGTTGCAGTGAAAGAAATGGTTAAAGGCAACTTTTCACATTATTTTTGAGCCATTTCGACCTCATTGAAGCGCAACACAAAGCAGCACAAAGTGCCACCAACGCCGCACATAAACTTTACCCCCGCCCCTGCTCATCTCCCCCTTTTCCAGCCCGCTGTGGCAGCTACCGTTAGTGGCGCCAGTCGACAAGGGAGCAGCAAAAGGGAAAGGCAAAGGGAAAAGGAAAAGTAAAGGCAAAAGGAAAGAAATCTATTTGTGATTTATACTAAGCGAGAAAGGGAACTGCCACTGCCACAGTCGCTGCTGTTGCTGTTGCTGTTGCTGCAACCAAAAATTGTGGCTCGTGCTTTAGGAGGGGGCAGCAGGTGGGGGCAAGTGGGCGGAAAAGTCCTGCAAAGGCGGCCGCAGCCACACGACCATGAAGTGCAGGTCTCTTCGTGAACAACATCTGCCCATTGCCCCTGTTGTTGTTGCTGCCCCTTCCCCCTTTGCCACTTGCCCCCCTGCCACAGCTTCTTCAGCTCGTCGATGACGTCTAACGACTTGTGAAGCAATTGAGTTGAAAGCTGAGCTCACTTGGTGAATTCGTGTAGCAGGAGCCAGAGCCCAAACGGTGGCAGCCACCGTGGCCAAGGCGTTGCGACATGATTGCGTTGCCATTTCTGTTTATGCAACTCAATAAATCAAGTGCCCCCCCTCCACCTCCCCACTCCAACCCACTGCCCTTGCAATTGTAACCCCAAAAAGGTTGTCCTCGTTTTGGGCGCAAAATAAAACGCAACAAAGACGCACCATAAAAATAGTTAAAGGCCGAACAAATGGCAAATGGCAAATGGACAAACGAAATGGAAATGAAAATGAAAACAGAGAAACAGGGAACAGAAACAGAAAGCAGAAAACAGAAAGCAGAGAGGAGAAATTGAAACTGATTTCACGCCATGCGAATATCAATTTCAAATTTGCCAAGCCCACGAGCCACAAACAGAAGCCCTCAAATGGCCAGGACGAGAGGAAGGACCACGACCAGGTCGACGAGGTAACAACTCTCAGGTTTCTCACAGTGTGCGCCACACTTCAACGCACAGCTTGAACTCACTGTGGCCATGGGAAAAGGGTTGCCACACAATCAACTTAGTTCAAGTTCTTTCTCACTGTTGTTGTTGTTGTTGCTGCTTTATTGTTATTGTTGGTATTTGTCTGGCCGGTCGCGTTCTGGCCTTTTATTAAGCGCCTGGCCACGCGTCTAATGAAGTGCTGATTGTGCAGCCTGCTAAGCACTCTCAACTCTCGACTCTCAACTCTCAACTCTTCAACTGCAACAACAACAACTGCAACATCAGGAGAAATCAAGCAATGAGTTGAACTCACAGCTGCCACACTTCGGTTGACCTTTAAATGAGATTCAAATAATTGCTGCTGCCCCCGTTGCGGCTTTCGTTAACATTTGTTGCATTAAGCGCCGCCAGACGCCCTGCCACATGCCACATGCCTCATGCCACGTGGCTGCACTGCAGCTGATACTTGCCGGGCTTAACTAAGTACACCTAGATACCAATGTATCTATGCTAGAATGGGGCGTGGCTTCCTCTCTTGGAGATGTGTGCTTTTCAACATCAACTGCAACAGTATTCCGAAGTTATCGAAAATCGAAGAAATATTTTTCATTCAAAAAAATTAAACTTTTACTTTTATTAGTTCAGCTTTTAAAAGCTGCAAACAAAAACGGATAAAATTTTACTGATAAAAATATCAAAATTACATATATAAATAAACGATTACAAAATAAATTTGTAATAACAGAAAATATTGTAATCAATCGAGAATAACAAAATTGTATACCATTTTAAATGATTTTATATTAAAGTAAATCGATATGGACTTTAAGGAAAATTCCTCGAATTAATGGAAGCAGGTAAATATTTAGCTACCTCGTACAAAAATCAATGTAATTGAAGTAAATTTAAATTTAAAAATTTAACAATATTTTGAAGCAGAAAGAAATGGCCAAAAGCAAACTGGAGGAGTATATTGACACGAAAAAACCAAGTGGTTAACGACTTTTATGTTCCACAGTTTAAAGACAATTATCAAAAACACTCTAACTTTTGAAACAGGTTTTCTTAGCAATGTATCTATTTAAAAAATACAATTTCTAATCTATTTTCGTGATTGTCCCTTCAAGTTGCCCTGCACGAAATTCGTAACTTTCAACACCGTGTCACGAAAATAAACACGATGTACGCACATCCTTAGCAGACATTATTTACATTCAATTGTCGGGAACTATTCCATCGATGAAAACTGCAGGGGAGGATCACACTACATACAAATAAGAGTTTGGCACGCGGCGCATATTTAAAGTTCTCACTGTCTCATTGGCGAATTGTCGTCTGGAATTGTGTGTGCCTTTGTCTGTCTGTGTGGTTGTCTGACTGTCTGACTGTCTGGCACTTCCTTGGCAGCATGGAGTATAATCAGTTTCTCATAAATTCAAATCAGCTCGTGTCACATAAATACCAAGATCTCCCTCTTATTGTGTGCGCCGAGATTTATGTGTCTAGCTCTGCGAAGACACAAAAATATGAACATTTGATTTGGAATTTTTCAGCTACGCCTTTGCTTCTATTGAACTTTATCTTTTTCTTTTATTTTCATGTTGTGCACCGAGTGCAAGATGGGGTTATAGAGGGCACTTGTGCGGAAAGTTGCCACTAAACTTGGTCTGCAACGAGTCTTGGCCAAGACAAAAATACAGCCACGCACTGGCAACAGTTTTGAGTAGACGCGATTGCTGCCAACAACCATCATCATAATAATAATCATAATCATCGTCATACTCATACTCACACTCATACTCATACTTGTACTCATATTCATTCGCATACTCACACTGGTGATTGCGCCCTGATTTATGCGTTGCTGGCAGCTTTCCAAATTTAATTACAAAGCGGCGCTTTGAGGCGCCCAAAATGAGCGGAAAATTGATAAACAATGAAAATTGAATTGTTCGCCTCACACACACACACAGGGGTTGGTCCAAAGGGCAACTTTTTAAAGGGTTCGTCACGTGCATGTGTGTGTGTGTGTGTGTGTGCTGCACCTTTTCCCCCTCCCTCCCCTCTAAGCGCTAAACTTCGCCTTTTGTATACTAAAAAACTTGTTAATAAAATAAACAAAGTTCGAGCGCGCTTAACCCCCATATGAATAAGTGCCACCCCCTGAATAGAAGGGCGGCAGGAAGAGGGAGGGCGGGGCATAAGGGCTGAATTGTGTATGGTCTCGTATTGCAAATAGATTTCGAGCCAAAAACACAAATCATATAATCTTTGGCGTCGCTCGCTCCTTCGATAATCAAATTTAAAATATACTTTCCACACTTTTCTCGTTTTTCAATTTGACGCACGTTGCTCTTGTTGCTTCTGGTTGCTCCTCAGCCCCCTCAGTGCGGGTGGTGGCAGCAACTGTGGTTTATTTGGCCTCATGTTGCACTGTTGAGCATGTAGCTCCAGGTTCCAGCAGGTTGGTTCTCTGTTCCCTGTTCTCTGTTGTGCGAACTTTATTGAGATTTATTGCATTTCATTGACAGACACTGGTTGGTTTAGCTGTCTAGTTCTCTCTCTCTCTCTCTCTCACCGAGGGGAATCCCCGTGGTGTGCTGATATCACCTACTGTGTTGTCACTACCCATAAAAAAACCTCTTTACGAGGTAAAAGTCTAGTGACGAAAACATTTTCATGCCCCAAAATTTCTGATATCCAATTTTGTGACGAATAATATTAAGTTTTACACATAAATTATTTTAAACAAAATTTTGGCACTCGGCACATTGCGCTAAAATGTCTCAACTCTAATACCAAATAAAACTCACTGTTTTGCGCAGTGCCGAATGCAAAAATTTTGTTTAAAA
Organism: Drosophila subquinaria; assembly: GCA_037043405.1. Taxonomy (NCBI): domain Eukaryota; kingdom Metazoa; phylum Arthropoda; class Insecta; order Diptera; family Drosophilidae; genus Drosophila; species Drosophila subquinaria. The sequence goes on from JBAMBL010001788.1 coordinate 11,764, forward strand.
TAATTTATGTGTAAAACTTAATATTATTCGTCACAAAATTGGATATCAGAAATTTTGGGGCATGAAAATGTTTTCGTCACTAGACTTTTACCTCGTAAAGAGGTTTTTTTATGGGATATCAGAAATTTTTGAATAAGACATCAGAAATTTTGAAATTGCAATATTTGTGACAGTATAGTTTTGTCAATTTTGTTTATTGTTTGTACAGCTAAAACAAACTGTCTGGCAACACTGGTTCCCTTTACAAACACACATGCCCAGCGCAAAAGCTATCAGCACTCTTCAACTCTGGCTGCTATGACACTTTGCAGCTGCTGTCCTATTCCCATTCTACCTTTTTAAATAAAAACTAAACGTTGAAGGTATGCCTAAGAGCCCTTCGAAATACCTTATCAACAATATATAGATCATATATGTAGCTTCTATCGTTTGGATGCTATGAGGGTTTCAATTTTAGTGGTTTTTTAGCGATTTCCCGCTAAACTAGCGATTTTTCGAAAAAGTCGTAGGACAAACGATTCTATATTTTTGATTATAAAATGATTTATCTGCCGCAAAAAGAATTCACCACTTGCAAGCAGTTCATTTCCGCATTACGCTGCAAGCAGTGTACATACTGCATATGTACATGCAGTAGTGTAAAGGTAAGAGGTATATTCAGTTAAAATGTAATATCTTGTCCAAACGAATTTTGACAGATATGTGTTGTATGTCAAAAAACGCGGAATCAAATTGCCTATAACATTTATAATTTTTTAAAGTGATTGCATGTGTAGATTTTTCTTAAATCGTAAAATGTGGAAAAAAATACCTTATTTCACCTGTAGCTGTTTACCTTTTCACTTAAAGAAAAAATTGAAGGTATGCCTAAAAGCCCTTCGAAATACCTTTTCAACGATATATAGATCATATCTGTAGCTTCTATCGTTTGGATGCTATGAGGGTTTCAATTTTAGCGGTTTTTAGCGATTTCCCGCTAAACTAGCGATTTTTCAAAAAAGTCGTAGAACAAACGTTTCTAGATTTTTGAGCGGGAACAAGTCCTCATTCAAACTTTTAAGCTAAATCAACGATTTCATACAAACAAACAAACAAACAAACAGACTGACTTTTCATCTCATTTTCGGAAGGCCACTAAAAATTTCAAAATTAATTATCTTTTGAACCAGCGGTTGGATTTTGATGATCGAGGTGTCATTCGACGCGTAATTTTGATTAGAATAGTTGAAAATTAAAAACAAATTCAGAAAGGCTCCAACGGCCCCATTAGCTCCAATCATTTAAATTTTGCCCCTCCCACTTACACCTGTTTATCTCACGAACCAGGTGAGTTTTCAAAAGTCTTAGTATGCACATTTGTAAGTTAAGTTGATACCTTTCGATCAGTATATAACTCGACCTGATCGGACAGTCATAGCAAATCTTCCATTCTTCCTGTGTATATATGCTAGTCGCCTTCGCACCCTTCGTGCTGCTTTCGTCACTAGCGCGGACTGCCGTCCGCAGTGATACGGATATATACTCTGCACTCTGCATTCTGTATTCTGTAGTCCTGTCAAAGCGTATGTGACTTTCGACTTCGATCATGGAGTCATCCATTGTTGGACAGGAATGTTCTGCTGTCATTGGGTCCAGTCCCTGGTCAGGGGCTAAACTTTAATCGGATGAGGTGAAACTTTGCATGCCTCTCGGACTATGTGCCCTAATGAGCAGTGCCGAGGCACGAGGCACGCACAGGACTCTCGGTGGCGAGTCCTTGGGACCCCCGGGCAATCATCATCAGAGACTGGCGACGCCCACAAGCAATATCGAATTCCAGTCGCGACTTCATTTGACTCCCTAACTGCCCTGTCATTAAGCCATATGACCCCTTCCCCCATCTCACTCTCCCTCACTCTCTCGCCATAGAAACAGCCGCAGGACATTCATTTAGGCTATCTGAAAGGCATAGCTCATTTGAGGCTCGGCTCTGTTCATTAATTCGGTTTTCTTCCTTTCGCTTTCGTTGAAATTGACTCGTTCAACGTTTTACTTAAAACGCATTTTCCTGTTTTTAAAGTCCTGTCTGTCTGTCTGTCTTTCTGTCTGTTTGTCTGTGTTGTTTGTTGCCCCGAAGGCTGCAGCATATTGCAATGCTCTATTGACGTCACATAACAGCGAGTGCAAGGGTGCGCTTTTTGGGGGTAGTACTCTCCCCCTCTCCCTCTCTCGCCCACATTCGTCGCCCTTTCTGTTCTCACATGCAACGGTAATTTGTTTTCATTTAGCTCAACGCTTTTATTTGGCATTTAGACATGCACACGGTGCCGCCCGTCGGCATTAATCCAAGGGTTGTTGATCCCTCCCACCCCTTTGAGTTCTGCTCTCGTTACTGTTGCGGAACGCCTTTTACTTTCTTCTATACCCTGTAGTCATTAGGAAACAACAAATGGTAGTTGTGATGTTGAAAGAGGTAAGAGCTTTAAACAGACAACTTTGATCAGTTAGAAAATAAATATATGCAACTTTTTTTTTTAGTTAAAGGGTATTTGCTGGTTGATAATTTTAATAATTTTCATAGAAAAGCTCACTTTTAAAATATATATTATTATTATTTGTATTTATTTCAAATTATTTTATTATTTTATTTTAATAAACAGAAGTCAATCATATATTTTCTATTCTTTTTAATATTTATTTAATATTTTTAATATTTCATTCCTGCTCTACAGTTTGTACTGGGTATCTGTTAGTCGTGCATGCTTCGCTTTCTCACATTCGGCTTCGCTGCTTCATAAATGTCATATGAGTTGCACAGTTCAATTAATATTATACGAGTATACTTCTAGATTTGTAGATCCTTGTCTCCGTTGCGTGCACTTCGAATTCGTGGAATTTTCATGAAATGTTCGTCATGTTTTATTTGCTTTTCTTTAGCATTTGATAAATGCAGGGCAGCAGTTTGTTAAATTGATAGACATTTGTATTTGTACCAAGCACGTTGGCTTTTTAGGGGCTGATGCTTTCTCTTGCTTTCTTCCGGGAAAACAATGCGTGTCTCAGCAGTTTCATTTATTATAAAATTTTAATAATATTTTTTGAGCTGGGAGATGGTCGCATTCTATCCACAAAAATATGCTGAGATTGTTGCGTCGTCAAGAGGCGTCTGCAAAGTTTGATTCCCAATTGTTTCAAGTTTATTCTTCTACAATTATGATGCTCACATAACCCAGACCGAGGGGGCGTGGCAGTCTGTGGGGGGGCATTGTCTATGGAAAAACTTTATTTGCTTCTCGCACCAAAACAATTCAAACGACAAAACTGAAAAAATGGGCTCAAAAGTGACAACAAAACGAGCAATAGCCGGGCCAACAAAAATAACAAAGAGAAGAAGAACAACAACAACGGTGTGGAGAACAACAGTTCACTTACAAGACTTTTGCTTTATTTTTATTTTTATATTTTTATTATGTTTTGCTGAACGGAAACCGGAAGTTGCTGTTGTAAAATATCAAGAAAAACTCGCAGGAAATGCAAACTTTTCCATGGCACTTTTTATTCCTATATATTTTCATGGAAAGTTGACTATGACTATGACTACAACAACACGAACTTGAAGGGGAACACAGGGAACTCTGAGCTGAAACTGAGAGCTTCAAGCTGAAAACTGAGAACTCAGCTCATTATCCAAGCTGTGGATTCATTAAAACGATTTCAAGTTTAGCTCAAATTTCAATGTCACAATATCAGGCTGGAACAGTGTACAATATTTGTTTGTGTTCTCTAGTTTCATTTCGATTTCTTATCGACAACTTTTCTTTCCTTGGAGCATAAAAACTGAACAGTGTTTTGGCTGGACCTTAACTGGTTTCGGTCTCTTCAAGTGTTTGTGCATAAATTTCAAATTCACTTTTATGTCCCTGCCAAAGAAATTGAGTAGCCTTTGACACGATTCAAGCGCCCTGCCCCGCCCCCTTTCAGATGTCCTGCCGGCTCAGCTAATCGCAAGGAGTCAGCGTTAACCTGACACTGTCGGGCAAGAAATAAAAAAGAAGGAAAAATCAGAAGAGGAAAAAACCTGCCGAATCATTGCGAAACATTTTCCCTTGTCCCCCACGATTGCCATTTGCCACCCGCTTTTCTTTTTAGGCCGCTTTTGCACTTTACTGCAATCAGAGTGCCACACATTTGGCTCTTTTTGCCCCAGTCCCTTGCGGCATATTACCTTTTTATGTTTATGTTGCAAAAACGGGCGAGAGACCAGCTCTGATCCGTGTGGCACAACAACCACAACACAACAACCTCGCACCCCTCACCCTTGTTGCCTCCCTCGCACCCTTGGTTTCTTTTTTTTTTAATTTTTTTTCGGGGGCGGAAGTTTAAAATGTTCACATATCTGACAAATATCCATTATCACGCCACGTACTCGCAGTTGTTTGTCGTTGTTGTTGTTGTTGTTGCTGCTGCTGTTGTTGTTGTTGTGCGTCAATATTCGTAATTTATAGTTGATGATATTGCAGAAAACTGACGCCCTCACCCCTCTTAGTGTTTCACCTCCTGCCGCTTCGCATTTTTTCGTTTCACTTCAATTTCAGCCTCTGCGCTCTTTGCCGATTCAGCTTTCAATTCGTGATTGCTTCTTAACAGCTGCGAGCCTGCCATCCAGTCTGCCTGTCTGTCTGTCTGCCTGCCTCCTGTTTGTCCACTTTGAGTCCTGCTGACTGCCATGACTCTCCACACGCAGTGTCCTTTGACGACACTGCGTCCACCCGCATAACCGCTTACGTGAGGCAACGAACGCGACGAGCTCCTGACATGAGTTGCATCTTTTAAAGGGTCCTGCGGAAATCTCAGCACGGCTTCCACACAGATCGAATACCTATTTGAAGTCGTCCTTAAGCTACGCAACAAACAGCAAAGCAGACTGGAAATTCTCAGAGGTATTCATGTGATTCTTGAAGCGAGATATTGACACGATTCGAGCTTATTTTTTATTTATTTATCTCATTCATATATTTCTAACGATATTTTATACTATCGCGCTAGTCACAGAAGTATACAATGGCTGCAATTATAACAAGATTGTTTAGTATGTAGATCCAAATATACAAACCTTAAACTGCACACTAATTAATATATACATATAAACTTATAAGAGATTTTATTCATAATATTTGTGCCTTAGTGTGAGAAATATTTCTACATCTCTGCCAACATTGCAAATGCTGAAAAGTTACAAAAATTAGTTATTTCTATTTTAATTGTCATAAATGGTAATGAGTCATTATTTTTATATTTCGGAATTTCCA
>JBAMBL010001791.1:0-10604 GCA_037043405.1 Drosophila subquinaria
GTAATTCTAATCGACATTTAACAGGTATGGTATAAATTTTTATAAAATATTCCAATATGTATATTTACTATATATCCTTTCATAGGGTGTAGAGGTCTGCATGGCTGCATTCAAAACGTCAATTGAGACGTCTCACAATGAATGAATGAATTGAACGGACGAATTGAATGAATGAATTGAAACCGAAAACTTCACATTCAAAAAAGGCAGACTGAATTGAGTTACGAAATAACTGAAAAAACTAGTGAGGAAGATAAGTGCTTTAATTTTAGTTTCTTTTAATTTAAAGTAAAAACCTAGTCACGAAAACATTTCTATGCCCCAAAATTTCTGATATCTACTTTTGTGACCAATTATATTAACTGTAACATAAATTATTAAAAACTAGTGCTACAGTCGAGCATACTCGACTGTCGGAGACCCCATACTTACAATGGAAAAGCAAACACTTTTAAAATAAAATTATATAAACGCTATTGGTACAGATATCTTGAACAACAAAAATGTTGTTCATACTAAGACTTGATGTTTGACTGATCGTTTCTATGGCAGCTACATATATGATATAGTGGTCCGACCCAAAATCTAAAATAAACTCGATCTGCGTGCAATATAGACGAACCTACATACCAAGTTTGGAATCTCTAGCTCTTATACTCTCTGAGATCTAGGTCTCAATACAGACGGACCAGCAGACGGACAGACGGACATGGCTATATCGACTCAGCTGTTGATGATGATCGAGAGTATATATACTTTATGGGGTCTGCCACGTCTCCTTCTGTATGTTACACACATTTTTTTTGACAAAGTTAGTAGACCCTGGTATTTTTTTTTAAGTTCGGGGTCTAAAAAAAAAAAGTTGTATTCTGATCTCTCTGAAAATATTTGCTTCATTCATTTCATTCGTTTCTCGTTCACTCGATGCCGTTCATATGAGTACTTAAGTTGATGTCAAAAATGAGTATTCAATCGATGAGAACCGGATCTCTGAATTCATTTCACTCAGAAAACTGAATGAAACTCAAGAGTACTCAGAAACACTTAAGTTTGAATGCAGCCGTGCAGACCTCTAATAGGGTGTTAAAATTTTGTCACGAAAAGTTTCTAAATCACGATGTCGAGCGTAGCCGGTTAAACCATTTTTAAGGTACCAAAGATAACATTTCCACACATTTTCTTTTTAATTATTTTTTTTTACGACAATGCCAATTTTAATTAAGTCGAAAGATAGTCGAAAGCATTAAAGTTCGGGACTATAAAAGTCTCTGCGTACTAAATCAGAATTCAGTAACAAGAAAATGTTCAAGACTCAAGTTTCATTTTTGGTATTCTTCGGCTTGCTGGCCATAAGTTTGTCATACAAGATAAATACTATAGTTAAGGATGGTAACCTAACAACGGTGAACTAAATAATAGCTTGTATTTAAAATGATTAATTTATTAGGTATTCCGGATGACTCATCGATAATAACAGATCCTTTTCTGAAGCTTGGTAACAAACTATACTATATAGAAACCAAATTAAAAGCTAACTGGTTCGCGGCCAACGTAAAATGTCATGCGATGGATGCTGAGCTAGTGACATTTGAAACAACGGACGAATGGGATTTAATAAATAATTATTTGGCAAATAATTCAATTGAAGATGTTTACTGGACCTCGGGCACCAACTTGGCAGATTCTAAAAGACATGTCTGGTTTTCAAATGGTCAACCTATAGCATTCGATGCAATATGGGCTGAAAATGAACCTAATAATGCAAAAGGTGATGAACATTGTGTTGAACTTGGATATTTGAAACATGATAGAAGAGGTCTTAATGATGACCCATGCACTTATATAATGCGATATATATGTGAAAGACGTCAGCTGACAACTACATCATTTGTCGTTTGGTAATATTTGGGCAATGAAAACTATGAAAAAAATATAAAACTGTGGCCGTTATTGCTATGTACATATTAATTTTATTTGACATATAGTAACAAAATTAACATTCATTTCTATACATTTAACGTTAAATTCTCTTTTCAATAGCTACCAAATAAATAAAGCTATACCTTTCGATCGGTAATTTAATATAACTATACAATTTACTTTAAATTATCTTTTCAATAGCTATCAATCACCTTATTTAGACATTGAAAAAACGGACCTATGTGTTTTTCAGAAAAATAAATACTGCATTCGTACAAAAGTTGTACACAAATAGAACATTTAATTCTTTTTCCTCAATTTATTTAAAACAGGCAACAGCTTATAATTAGGAGATCATTTTAATCTACTTAACGACAGTGTGAAGATTTTATCAAAGCTTTTTATATCGATATCATCTTTCACTTAATATTCATATCTTCTAAAAAAATCTCTTTACGAGGTAAAAATCCAGGAGTTGATTAAAAATTATAACGCGAAATTTATAATTTTAAATTTTCGAAAATGCAAAGGGAGAACCCTTAGCTTAAAAATCTTTATTTTTGGGAAAAAAATTATTTGAACGTAATTGATTAAATTTGAATGCAGGATAAATTAAAAGTCCGAGCCATTATAAAATGATAACTGTTGGCAAGGTAATCAAAGCTCGAAGTTTGTCTTCATGTTGACCTAGCAACTTTACAAGTCAAAATTGTAGTCCATTTTGGCATGATTTTTGAAATGTTTATGCCTCAAAATTTCTGATATCCAATTTTTTGACGAATAATGTTAAGCTTAACATATAAATTATTAAATCAAAAATTTTTTGGCACGGATAAACCGGATTTTAATGAACGAAGTGTCTTTCGAAGCGTATTTTTGATAATAGAAAATAATTAAAAATTTTACCAAAAGGCTCTAACTGCCCCATTTGCTGCAATCGCCTAAATTTCGTTTATCGCACGAGCCAGATGACTTTCCAAAACTCTTAGTAAGCACTTTTGTTAAAGAAAACTATACCTTTCGATCGGTATATAACTCAACCTGATCGGATAGTCATAGCTAATTTTACATTCCATCGTGCCGCTTTCGTCACTAGCGCGGACTGACGTCTGCAGTGATAAATGCTGCTAGTGTATATAAAATATTTTTAGTGTTAAACTTTCTCGTTTTTTTAATGTTTGAGCACTTTTTTTTAATAATGCGACGTGTGCAGTAAAATATGCTTACATATGCAAAGGAATCTTAAAGGTCAGCACACGTTACCTTTCAGTTGAGCCTTTTTGAATAGTTTTATTAATAACCTTCTAATCTAGATTTTATACATATATTATAATAGTAACAAGCATCAATAAAAGAATATCTACAGTTGTGCCTAACATTCGTCGCAAATTATTATTTTAATTTTGTATCTTACTTTTGTTTACATTCCAAAATGCAGCATTTTGGTCGCTGATAAATTAAATAAAATTATCAAAGTAAAATTTAACTCATGCCCTCCGCAAGGCGTGCACGCTGCAATGGCAATGAGGTTGCAGACATTAAGAAGATAGACTTTAATTTTTGCAAGAAGCGCTCTAAGGCAATGCGTGATAGTTATCGCGCCGATTACTGGCAAAAATACTTTTGAAAATTCTTTTTTGCAGTCACTCCTAAAATTGTTTGAAGAATGTTTTAGCATCAAAAATTTTTTTTGGAAAAATCGAGGAAAAAAGCTTGAAAATTTACTTTTTTCCAAAATTCAAATATTTTAATGGGTACTTAATGGGCTAAGGAAAGTTATGCATCATTCAAACGGAATTTAGATGACCTTTCCAAATATATTTTTTAAATTTGAATTCTTGACTTCCAATAGCTGTTATAGTAAAAGAAAGAGTGCGGCTTTTTTTTTGTCGCTGGGTGTATATTATGGAGGTGTGTTCTTCAGCTCTTTTGTATCGGATTATCTTATCATGTGATGACCTCAGGAACAACGTCTTGAAAATCAAATTTAAGTCGAAAAAACGATGCTTTGTTTGAGATACAGTCGCCAATCCATAGCTCGAACTTCTATGACTCGAATTTTCTTTAACTGAATTGAGGGACAATGGCGTATACGTAACTTTAAAAAAATAATTCCACAAGTCGAAGTCTCACTAATTCGAAATTTTTCTTTGGTTAATGGTAATTCGAGTTAGGGAAGTTCGACTGTATAAGTATGATTCAAACGTACAAATTGGTTAAAGAGTATAAGATCTTCAGCGTGCCAAAGTTAATCTTTTATTTGAGTACAGATCACATTCGAGTTTAGCGTTCTTAGTTTTTTAAATTTCATTGAGTTGAAAGATAAATACGTACATAAATATATTAAAAAGATTGCGATCATTGTTAATTTATGCAGACGACCCCGTTTTCGTTTTAAGAAAGTTGTCTTCAGCCTGCTAAGAATATAATAAGCCATTAAGGCTCGGGACTATATAAGGGCCTACATGCTGTAAGTGAATTCAGTAACAAGAAAATGTTACAGCCTCAAGTTTCTTTTCTGATATTATTCGGCTTGCTGGCGATTAGTTTGGCTATAGTTGTAGTCGATGGCCAGAAATTATATTGGATACTTTTGTAAAGCTTGGTACAGGATTATACTACATAGAAAACACTTTGAAAGCTAATTGGTTTGAGGCTTATGAACAATGTCATGCGAAGGATGCTGAGCTAATAACTTTTGAAACAATGGACGAATGGAATGTGATCAAAAAATACTTGAAGGACAACATGATTGAAATCCAATACTGGACTTCGGGCAGTGCCTTGGCAAATGATAATAGCCAAGTCTGGTTCTCAAATGGACAAATGTGCCATTAGATGAGAAATGGTTTCGTGATGAACCTTCTGGAGGTAATGAACACTGTGTTGAGTTTGGTTTTAGAAGCCCTGAAAGAGGACTTAATGATATACCATGTACAAAGCAAAGGCGATATATATGTGAAAGACCCCAGCCTAAAACAATTATAGTTTGGTAACACTAAGTATGGTAATTGGAAATATTATTTCCTTTAAAAAAAAATAGTAAACTGAATCAAAATTAATAAATTTAAACACAATTTTAATATATGCATTAGAGTGCATCAATTTGTATGGACTAACAAAAATTCAACAAGCGGTTGTCAAAATCGTAATCTACAACGAATTCTAAGAAGGTTGGCCAAAGAAACCATGGGTCTACAAACAAATTCAAGCTTCCGATTTTTAACGAAAAACTTTTGGTATCTTATGGTCATTTTAAACACGCATAGATACCTAAGCGAGGGCATAAAAAATATTTTATTAATTTAAAAATTTTAAAAAGTTTAAAAATAAAATTAAAAACAAAATATTATTTTTAAAATAATTTTTTAAAATTGAAAAAATAAATTTTGTAATTATAAAATTACAAAAATAGGCATTAATTTGCATTTGACCGTTAATTTACGCCCTTTTTAATGCCACGCCCACTAAATTTTTTTCATAAATGCTTTGAAGTATTGAGAATATATAGTTGAAGTTTCAACCCGATATCTCACCTAGCTTAAAAGTTACAGATTCGCCCACATCGGCGAAACGGTTTTGAATTTGATTTTAGACCCATGGTTTCTTGGGCAAATCTTCTTAGAATACGTCGTAGATTACGATATTGACAGCCGCTTGGTCGTGAAAAAGTTTACCCACCCTAATATACATGTGTAAATGTACATATACAAAAATCAATATTCATATTAAAAATAAGAATCAGAATTAGTTTGAGAACCTAATATTACTCCTTAACCTTGTTATTAATAAAATGCTTGTGTGAACCAAAACGAACCGTTATACTGTTATTTCGGCTTGAATATTTCCAGCTTTTGGATTTTGGTACAATAAAATAATTTTGTTTTGGTTACTGCATCGGAAATTCTTATCATATATTTACCACAGTAACGATCGGTTGAACAACAAATTTAAATTTCAAAAAACGTTTCCTTTTTTGAGATATATGATCCAAGTGTACAAATTGTGTACTTTTATTGCATAAAGAGTATAAAATCTTCAGCGTGCGTTTAGCGATCTTACTGGTTTTTAATTTCATTGAGTCGAAAGATTACAACGTACATACATAAATATGTTCAAAAAAAAGCGATCATTGTTAATTTATGCAGACGACCCCGTTTTCGTTTTAAGAAAGTTGTCTTCGGCCTGCTAAGAAAATAAAAAGCCATTAAGGCTCGGGACTATATAAGAGCCTACATGCTGTAAGAGAATTCAGTAACAAGAAAATGTTACAGCCTCAAGTTTCATTTCTGATATTATTCGGCTTGTTGGCGATTAGTTTGGCTGACGAAATTGGCACAATCGCTCAAAATGGTGAGCTTAAAAAGTTCAAGTCAGTATAAAGTAATTTCTTAAATGATTTTTCAAATAGTTGTAATCGATGGCCAGAAATTATTCCGGATACTTTTGTAAAGCTTGGTACAGGATAACACTATGTAGAAATCACTGACAAATGAAAATAGCCAAGTCAAGTATGTAAATGAATAACCTATTCCATTAGATGAGAAATGGATTCAATGTTAACCTTCTGAAAGTAATAAGCACTGTGTTGAATTTAGTTTTAGAAGCCTTGAAATAGGACTTAATTATATACCATGTAGAAAGCAAAGGCGATGTACATATATGTGAAAAACTCCAGCCCTTAACAGTTATTGTTTGGTAATGCTATGTATGTATGTAATAAAATTTGCAAATATTATTGCAATTGTTTTTGAAAAAATAAATAAATTAAAATTGCACGAATATTCACTCAATCTTTTAAGGTTTAATTAACAGTCCTCTTCCTTTTAAAAATCCTTATCAGAGCTTTTTATATCGATGTTTTCTCTTATTTCCCAATATATCGATATAACAGCTGTTGAGCTTTTTAGTATATACTAAACATTTTAGGGGTTGGCCTTAATGCTTACAGTCAGTGTTGGTTAACATCTTGAATTTAAATTTTTTGGCGCTTAATACATTACAAATATTTTATAATATATTATGACATATTAACTGCAGAATATTTATAAATCAATAATAATTACAGCCGAACTACCATAACTTGAACTTTTATAACTATTATCTCCTGCTTGAACTTAATAGAGTGGCAATAGTAACAATAAACTTAATGAAAAGATTTCCATAAGTCGAGTCTCTATAATTCGAACTTTTTTTTTTTGTCTTTTTCGTTTTCTTTATTCAAAAATAAAAAAGAATCAAAAAATGCACACAAATTAACTAATGCCAATATGAAATTCATGTTAACATAAATTAATCCAAAACAAGCGAAAACATAATTTATAATACATACAATTGTTAATATAAATTGTGTAGACAGGAATGTTAAATACTTTGTAATAGCTAAAATACAATGGACAAACAACTATCCCTGTTCCGGAAACTAAGAAACCATTGCTTTCTTGTGTAAAAATACTTGTTGACAAATTTGATAAAATTTATTAAATGAAATTTGTTTTATAATATAATATAGAAGCTTTAAATAAATATTATGTAAATTAAGTATTTGTATAAGCTATACCAAGAATTAAGAAAAATACTTTTGGAATTTTGAGACTCAGAAATTTTTATTTAATATCTGATAACTGAGAAACAGGGACAGTTCGTTTGGTTTTAAAACCAATTCTCAGCATAATTATTAGATGCTGTGTGTGTTGATTGTAAAATAAATTTAGAAGTTAAAGCCTTTCGGCTTAGAATATAGTATTTTGGAAGCTAAAGCCTTATTGTAATTTTTCCTGATTAGTAGGACACTTAAGATTATTGTCGTTTATTTAGCTGATAAGACATGTTCTCATATAAAATTGAGCTAACAACGAATTGCATTATCAAAGATGATACATGTTATAGGGCCTAAAATGATTTCACATAGCTCAATTTCAGTTAATTTACTGCTGTATGTGCTAAACTGGGACTCTATTTTCTGACATGTTGATGGACAAAAAATTGTATATAAGGTACAGCAATTAAGTTGTAAGATAATGGCTTTTTAACTAATCAAAGTACCGTTTGCAATAGTAAGTATATGTTTAAAATTTTAAATTAATTCTTTAAGCGGTAATTGCTATTATCATTGCAAAGTGATTGACTTTTAAGAGAACTCGATGAACCACAGCTAAAATAAATTAAACAACAGTTAACAGTATGTCTGACACTACCCACTGCGTATGCGTGATATTTATTATCCCCTTTGTACACAAGTATGTGCCAAAGAGATTATCTTACATTTTAAGTGATTAAACAAAACGTCAAATGTGAAATGTAAATGCAGCTGCGAATTGAAATTAGAGCTGCCGCGTGGGTCTCATATGAACTTTGTGAGCAACTCAACAACAAATTGTTTAAGCGAAGAAAAACAAAAAACTAAAAGGAAATGAAGGCTAAAAGTGTCCCTGACAGAGGGTAAATATCAAAACGTCTAATGTCCAGCAAATAATTTTTCTGATTTCATTATCTTTCAACCCTCCTGTGGCTCTGCGGTGGCTGGCCTCATCGTAAGGTGCCCAAAATTTAAGCGCCGCCTACCAAATGTGTGCGTAGGTGAACAAGGACCAGCAACAACAACAACAACAACAACAAGCGTAACTGGTAAAATCAAATGCCAGCGAATGGCAGGCAACTAGCACAGCTTTAAATCAACACGACCTCGTCCAGCAGCTGACGTCACAGAAGTCGTCGCTGCAACAACAACAATTGCGTTACGATGCGTGGGCGATGCGAGCTTTTGTTTAGCGAAGACACAAACCACTACGGACAGTTGGGTGCCGGCTACAAGGCAAGAAGCTTTCATTGAAAGCGCAACAGGAGCCAACCAATTGAAGTTGAAACTCGGAAGCCGCTGTGCGTTCGGCTGCCGCTCGCTATAAAACAAGTCGTCGTCGTGCTTTGCGCTGCATTCGTTTCGTGCGCGTCGAAAGCAACTCAACCAGCCAACCAACCAAGCAGCAACTCGAATCGCTCGTCTCGCCTAACGGTTTAAAAACACACATTTCAAATACAATTCTTTGTGATCTCTTCAAAGTCAGTTTTGAGTCAAATTTGTTCAAGTAAAAACGTTTAAGAAAATAAATTCATTTTTGCTTATTCATTAAAGTATTTCGCAATTTCTGTGGAAAACGTTATTGCTGTTTGTGCATCTCTTAATTGGAAAAGTTTTTCAAGCACACTTTTTACGCGAGTTTTTTCCGTGATTTCAGTTTCATTTAAAGTAAAAGTAGAACCGTAAGTGAATTTTCCGAGTGCAGACAAATCTGACAAATACAATTTCAGTTTCAGTTCCAGTTCCAGTGTCAGTGCTGATAACAAGTAAATAGATATTCTATCAAACCGACGTATCGCGTTGTAAACGGTAAACGTGCGTAAATCCAATTTGCAATTAATTTATTTGTCACATTAGCTGACAGAAAAAACAACAAATAGGTAAGATTGATATTTGGGTAGAATATTTTTGTAATTATAAATTTTATAAAAAATCTTGATAGGAGAACAGAAGATTTATTTAAATAATATTTAAATAATATTTATAATTTATTCGCTCTTAATATTTTAATTAAAAGGATTTAATATTTCCAACAGTGTTGTTGATATAATACAAAAAAATTATATACTGTGCATTATAGTAGCATATTCTAGGAATAACAATTTTAGATATTTAAAAACAAATTTAAATTTTAAAAATAATTCTTTTACAGCTTGTTTCAATTGAGACAAAATAAACTATATAATAAGAAAGATAAAGCACAATTTGTATTAAACACAAGATTGATCCCATTTTGACTAATTATTCCTATGAATGCAAGTCAATTCCATGTAGTTTTTTAAATTTCCATCCACTCAACTTCAAATGTTTAAAAAATCACGACTTGGGGGATATCGCAAACGTAGGACGAACGCGTAATTCAACTCGAATGAATCATCAAATAATGGCCGGTGCGAAGTAATAACAAAACAATTGATAAAGTTCTGTAATACTTTTCCGAATTTATTTTGAAATGTCAACCAAAGTACTCACATTAAATGTACATCAACGATTTTAGGCAGTAGGCTCATAAAACATCAATAATTGTCAATAAATTTATTTTCTTTTGCGTGTCCTTTAACGACAACCCTTCAATCTTAGGGCCTCGCGCTCGTGTTCTTTAAAGCCCAGCAACACTTTATGCATGAGTGTCCTTTAAACGGATTTGAACATAGCAAACAAAGTGAAAGCTCACGTGTTTAACTTATTCTTACAACTAAGGAACTTCAAGCATCAAAGCCAATTAGTTGCACATGTAACGTTTTTAGTTGGAAATAAGTAACTTAATTCTTAGAATGATTTACCTACTTATATTTATTTGAGAAAATGATGAAACCCACATCGATACAATAACATAAATGAGCTTATCAGATTGTGCTCAGGGCGGCCTGTGGGCTGTTAATGGAAACAAATCAGTAGACTATAATTTCTAGATCGATTATGATCAGAAAAAATTTAAAGTAATATTAATGGTGCAGCAGTTACTTAACAATTGTTCTTAAAGTCTGAAATAATTAAGGACCCATTTTATAAAGCTATATTGCAAAAGAAATAGAATGATGAAGAATCTGAAATTAAAAAATTATATTTATAATATTATATTCAGATATTTGAATTCCTTTACCTA
>JBAMBL010001792.1:0-13913 GCA_037043405.1 Drosophila subquinaria
CATCTTGGTTTTTGAAAGTAGTGGCTTCTGATTGCGTCCATTAAAATCCTTTAGCACGTTCACACATGTTTGCTTTTCATCAAAAAAGGATTGAATTTGAATGTCGGTGAACTCGGGCTGATTCATTTTTGACACTATTCTTGTTGTTGCTGTATATCCTTTGTAGCTGTTGCTGTTGCTGCTGAAGCTGTTGTTGTTGTAACTACTACTGTTTTGAGCTGCTGCTGTTTAGAGCTGTTGCTGTTGCTGTTGCTGATCGTCGAGTGTGACTTGTTTCTATTTTGTTCTCATCTTTTATAGCTCAACCAAACCAATAATTTGAGTCTTCAGTGATTGTATTGAACCCACCCCCTAATTAGATGCTAGTAAAAATTCGAGACACAGGTGTCCACAGTTGTATGTATTAAAACGTTGCACTTTCTCATAGTTATAACTTATACGATTTCCCAAGTATTTCACAACCTCTTTTGGTGGTTGTAGGTTCCCAAAACTATCAAAGTACTTTACCAAATTTCCATTTTTATTATAAGCTACCCAATGTGTGCCGTTTGATGAA
Organism: Drosophila subquinaria; assembly: GCA_037043405.1. Classification (NCBI taxonomy): domain Eukaryota; kingdom Metazoa; phylum Arthropoda; class Insecta; order Diptera; family Drosophilidae; genus Drosophila; species Drosophila subquinaria. The sequence goes on from JBAMBL010001792.1 coordinate 557, forward strand.
GAAACGTCCAAATTTATGACACCACATTCCTGACTGTAAGGTGTTTTTGGAAGTGTATCCCTCATAAATACATCACGAAAATGGGGGATATATTTGCGACCAAAATTTTCAATGTCTAAATTTGTTAATGCTCTTTTGGGTAGCCTTTTTAATAGTTTTTTTGTTGGTTTATTCCAGAGCCCTTGTTGTATGGTTTGAGGTATAATCCGTAGCCTTTTCGATAAGGTTTCAAATACATTCCCTCTCCCAAGGCAACTACTTTCTTTTTTTCTCCCCCATCGTCCAACTGCTGTTTTGCTGTCCGCGCATTGTTAATTGCATTTACAACAGCTGCACTGCCAGAGGCTAGACTTCCTAGAGCGCTCAGTGCAGTCAGAATTGGTACAAGTGGTAAAAAGCCTCCAACTTTGGGTACATTAATTACACGTGGAACTCTAACATTTTTCTTACTACCCATTGTTTTGCGTATTGTTTTGCGTGCAATTTTAATTGCATTCATTATATCTAGTGGTTTTTGTTTTTTCAATTCCCGACTAGCTGCACTAACCACGGACGACAAACTCTTCATTTTAATTTTTCCACCTCGTTTCACCCCCTTCTTCTTCACACCCATTCCAAATTTTTTCTTTGACTTCATGATATTAGCCACCATAAATGCTGACGCTCTCTCACCGAGGGTACTATCTTTAGCCTTCACACGTTCCCAAGCTCTGTTGAGCAATTCTGTGTCTGCCTTATGACGTTCACTCAAATCCTTGTGCTTTTCGTATGCAATGTCATGTACCATGCAAGCCTCGTCCAAAGGATTTATTCCACGATCACCCCGCTTCAAACGTTTTTCTAGCTTTGTACCAGGACCACAGAAATTATATCCAGGAATGTGTGCTTCAACCGGTATAATGTTAATTAATTTGTTTACAAGACCACTTCCTCGTTTACCAGACAAATTATGACTGATGTAATTATAAAAACGTTTACCCATTTTATGCTTGTTTAATCAACGAAAGTTTCTCATTGAATGAACACATTGAGAGGAAGTATGCGTTTAATAAAGCAAAAAGAAAATATTATTGTTAGAAATATTGAGGGAAATAATGCTACTGAAAAGCTACCTCCACGTCATAGTACTCTCTTGCCCAACACAATAAGAGCATTGATTGTTGGTCCGTCCAACTGTGGCAAGACAAATCTTATGTTTAGTCTAATTGAAAGTCCCAATGGACTCAAATTTGAAAATATTTACATATTTTCAAAGAGTCTATACCAACCCAAATATGAGTACTTGGAAAAGCTAATCAAACCAATTAAAGGTATGGGTTATCATACATTCTCACAGAATGAATCAGTTTTACCACCCAGTAAAGCCAAAAATAATTCCATTATGATTTTCGATGATGTGGCATGTGAAAAACAAGATAATATTCGCTCATATTTCTGTATGGGACGACATAAAAATATTGATTCGTTTTACTTATGTCAAACTTACACCCATATACCAAAACATCTTATACGTGATAATGCAAACATGATTATTATGTTTAAACAAGATGACCTAAATATGCGACATATTTATCGTGATCATATCAACACGGACATGAGCTATGATTCATTCAAGAAAATTTGTCAAATATGTTGGAACGATAAATATGGTTTCCTGTTAATAAGTAAAGACGATGACATGGATAAGGGGCGATATAGAAAGGGTTTCGATCAGTTTATTATAATTTGAAAATGTGTTTAAATATAAGTTTAAGTGTTACGATATTATGTTCAGTTTAACATTAGATTTCACAATGAATAGATCATTAACATTATCGATAAATGGAAACAGTTCCATTATAAATACAAACTATTTCCCCCCGATTGAATTGAATGGACAATATGAGTGTGCGCTAGTTGACTTTTACATGTACAACTCTATCCCCAATGTTGATACAAGCAATAATCTTTTTCACATTGGTAAACAAGTAATCACTATCCCCATCGGTTCCTATGAGCTCGATGATATTGCCGAGTTTATTTATTCACAGCTAAAAGGTACTGAGCTTGAGAGTACTGTTATAATTAAGGGAAATAATAATACACTTCAAATGGAAATCTCTAGCCGTAAAGAAACTATATACTTTAATAAGAGAAACACAATTGGTGAATTGTTTGGTTTCCATCAAAATGTACTCAAACCACATCCTACTAAAACTTATCTATCTAATCAACCTATAAAAATATTTAAAGTTAACTCGATTCGATTGGAATGCAACATTGTCAGTGGCTCATATGTAGATAATACACCAAATCATATATTATATGAGTTTGGAATCAGTGTCCCTCCAGGCTATAAAATGAATGTGATACCTCACAATCTCATTTACTTACCAATCAACTGCAGAGAAATAAGCACACTATCATTACGTTTAACTGATCAGAACGGTGATTTGTTGAATTTACGTGAAGAAACCGTAACACTTCGATTACATTTGCGAAAGATAGAATGATTATATATAATAAAAGACCGGACATATCCCACCAGCCTTGCACTTCTAGTTGTAAAGCTAAAGGAAGAGGATCAAACCGAAAGAGGAGCGCTCTTACATTAAAAAATAAATTGTTGTTAAAATCATTGGGTTTCAAACTTCGAGTATAACAAGGACGAAAACAAAATGAATGAAATATTAAATGTTCGGGAAAAGCCTTTCTCAGACGAAAGTATCTCGAAGAAAGAATTTCACACCTATTCATCATACCAACAGACATTTAAGCCAAATGATGAAATTCGAATTACAATCCAAAATCAAGACTTGTACGTGCTCCCCCACGAGAGCTATCTTAACTTTCAAGGAATTATTAAAAAAGTATCAGCCGAAAATGTTACAACAACAGACGGCGTCGTTGCCTCACTTAAAAATAATTGTATGGCATACTTTTTGGATGAAATAAAATATGAAATAAATGGTTGTGAGATTGACAGAACACGGTTCGTAGGTGTCACCTCAACCCTTAAAAACTATCTCTCATTGACCAACCTAAATAGTCGCACTCTTCTAAATTCTGGATGGAGTGGAGGAAGTGATATCCAAACAAATGCTAATTTTAATTTTTCCGTTCCCCTTAAAAATTTGATGGGTTTTGCTGAAGACTATACAAAAGTTCTGCTAAACTGTAAACATGAGCTTGTGCTATTACTAACTAAAAATCTGGATGATGTATATCACAAAACTAGGGGTGGTCAAACTCATCAATTAGAAATGACAAATATATCTTGGAAAATTCCACATGTAACTCCCAGTGATGTTGCAAAAATAAAAATGTATGATATTATAAAAAGCGGAGTTAATCTTTCGCTTCCGTTCCGAAGTTGGGATACATATGTCAATCCCAAACTGGTTCAGGGAACACATCATGTTTGGAATGTTAAGCTAGCAGCTAACCGAGAACGTCCCCGCTTTGCAATAATAGCCTTCTCACTAAACGGACAACTAATTTCAAACAATTTATCAAACTTGAAAGTGTACTTGAATTCAGATACATATCCCTATGATGATTTGAATGTGGACTTTAGTCAGGCGCGTTTTGCTCACCTGTATGAAATGTATGCAAATTTTCAAACTAGTTATTACAATCGTGAAGCATTTCCACTTTTAACACCAGTTGACTTTAAACTTAAAGCACCCATTGTTGTAATAGATCTCTCATATCAAAATGAAATGGTGAAATCTGGTCCCATTGATGTGAGAATTTCAACTGAATTAAAGGCGCCAAGTGATGAAAATACCCAAGTATATTGTCTCCTCATTCATGAACGTTTAGTCGAATACAATCCTTTAAGCGGTTTAGTTCAGAGAGTCGTCTAACAATCTACCTATAGAAAATGAGTGAAGATAATGTTGCAGTCGATGTTCAAGGATTTTTTGATAATAACAACAAGTTTATTGTGAAGGAAATTGGAATTGCATTTGGTGAAGAATCTAGACTTAATAATCATTTCATTATACGGGCTCCATTTAATTTTAATCAATTAAATAAAAAGTCGCGAAAAACTGCTAGCTGGCTTACTAAAAACCACCACAAATTACATTGGAATGATGGCTTCAACTATTTCAATCAAACACGAAATTATTTGAGGAAAATTACTGCAGGAAAAGAGATTCTATGTAAAGGTGTTGAAAAGAAACGATTTCTGGAACTCTTTTTAAGAGAACCTCATTTGATTGATGTTGAGGAGCTTGGATGCCCAGCACTAGATACTTTAAAGGGAAACCAGTTTCCGTTTTGTAAAATGCATCGTCATGAGGGAGTTTGTGCACTAAATAATGCCTACAACATTTTAAAATTCTATAAGGATATAATGTAAAATGAAGTCAACATTTATATCATTAATATTTAGAGTTTCAAGGCGAGCACACATCAAAATCAGCTTAAATAATGGAAAATAATAACAACAACAACAACATCAACAATATCACCAACAACAATGGATCAATTCTTGATAAAATTGATTTTTTTCTTCAACACTATGGCGATGAGATATTTGGAGAGCATTTGCAATATCTTCTCAATACAAGGGATATGTTCATGGATAATGGAGGATGTGATCTTGTCAAATCCAGATATGGTGAACACTTCAAATTCTGTGAATGGGCAGATGACAATGTTGAAATAGGACGAGAGACTTGTGCCTGCACTTTCTATGCTAATCAACAACATGGAGCCAGAAAATTAATTTCATCATACATTAACTTAAACAAGAGACTTGTACCTGATCTTTCTACGCTAATGGGGAACATGAAGTTGGAAAATTAATTTCATCATATATTAACTTAAGCAAACAATTATTATATTCAAATAAATAACAACAAAAACACACACACACACACACACTGTTTTAACTTTATTTTCAATGAAATGGGATAGGGTATAAAGGGAGTCTTCATTCTAAACATTTTTAGTTCCAATTTAGCAGACGAATAAGCAACTAGCAAGCAGTCAATAGGGATATCAAGAATGTTGAGTAAACAAATTCAAGTGTTTCTCACTCAATTCAAAGATTTCATATTCATGGAGCACTGTGTGCGACTTGTGGAGTTACAAACTATAATAACGGAAATAGAGGAACAGGATATGGTGACATCAAGATATGGAACGCACTTATCATCTTGTTCCTGGTCAAAAGACGATGCCACAAGTGGACCGGAGAGTTGTCGTTGTCTATTCTTAACCCGCTACAAAACGGAAGCATTGGATATTATGTTACGTTATTATAAAATAGCTGATTTTTTTTCAATTAATACCAAATAAATAAAAATGAAATAGTGCAACAAACTACCAAATCTAGTTTCTTTCATCATAAACACTCCCCTGTACACGATCAACATACCCCTCCCCCTAACACCTGATGACCCTTTATGCAAATTAGAATCACTAATCCCCTCTCCCCCTCTCCCTCCCACACACCCCTTGAAATAATTTTATTCAAAAACAATTATCAATTTTCTTTTCGTTGTCATTGATAGAAAATTTTCTTACAACCCGTACCTAATCACATCATCAGACCCTACACTGCACCTGTGCATATCCCTTGCCTGTCACGTACCTGTCCCGTGTCTGTCCCGTGCCTGTCCCGTGCCTGTCCCGTGCCTGTCCCATGCCTGTCGCATGTTTACCTCTCACTTTATGACGGGTCAGGTGGTTAGGACCACTCATGATCTCTTTATTAGGGTTCATTGATCTCTTTCATTAACATATTAATGACTTTTGACCTATTTTTTACGATCAATCACAACAACTCATTAACATATTAATGACTTTTAACCTATTTTTACGATCAATCAATAAAATTTTATGACTTTTGATCCTTTTTTATTGAATAATCAATAAAATTTTATGACTTTTGACATTTTTTATTGATTATTCAATAAAATTTACATTTTTAATGAGCTCCCCCACCCCCAAATCAATAAAATTTAATGACTTTTGACATTTTTTAATAGCTCCCCCACCCCCAAATCAATAAAATTTAATGACTTTTGACATTTTTTAATAGCTCCCCCACCCCCAAATCAATAAAATTTAATGACTTTTGACATTTTTTAATAGCTCCCCCACCCCCAAATCAATAAAATTTACATTTTTAATGAGCTCCCCCACCCACCCCCACCCCCAATCTGTGCTGGTAGCCGCATTTATTAACTACTCATATATGATATAAGAAAAATTTGCATGATAATGACAGACGAGCTACAAGAGAGCGAGGTTTGACTGAGTGAGACTTGGGACCACTGCATGTGAAACTAGTTATGCAATAAATAGTTAAGGAGAATAGCAATTATTTATTGCAACTCTTGTACATATATACTAGGGTGTCCCTTATTTGGTCAAAGTCAATATTTTAAAACGCATACGGGCTAGTTACTTGTTCATTAGGTCCTAAAGCACTCAGATATTGCCGCAAATTTTAGGGGATATTACGCATATTATTAATACAGCTCTAACTACATCTACGTTCCCAGAGCAATGGAAAATAGCAAAAATTATTCCAACCCCAAAATCAAATGGGGATTTTAGACCGATAACCATCTTGCCATTTTTGACTAAAACTTTTGAGTAACTAATTGCGGCCCAGATTAATATATTTCTGTCCCAAAACCATCTAGTTGTGTAATAAACAATCAGGTTTTCGACGAAAGAAGCTGCACTACGAGTATTGCATTAAAGCTGTTGAAGATATTAGACAGTAATGTAGATAATAGCCACGTAACACTTTTCAGACTCTTCTTGACTTTAGCAAAGCTTTTGACACGGTGAACCATCGAAATTCTATTGACCAAGTGTAAACTGTGGTTACATAAATTCTCAGAAACTGCCTTGAAACTAATTTTTAAGCAATAGGAAGCAAGCAGTTGTAGTTAACTCAAATAAGTCGAATTTTGTGTCCTTGTTGCGTGGTGTCCCTCAGGGCTCTGGTCTGGGTCCCTTACTGTTTTGTAGTATATGCACACATATTGAATATCTACTGTACCAAGAGTACTTAAAGTGAACACACTGTTGCAGTGTTTACATAAACAGAGGCCCGGTCATAAACCAAAGTGGCCGAAACATAAGCTCGTATCGGCGCGCTCACAGAATGTGCAAGTGTCAGCATTCTGTTACACTCGCCGAACACTTGATCGAACTCAAGTGTATGCATATCCCATAAAAAAAACCTCTTTACGAGGTAAAAGTCTAGTGACGAAAACATTTTCATGCCCCAAAATTTCTGATATCCAATTTTGTGACGAATAATATTAAGTTTTACACATAAATTATTTTAAACAAAATTTTGGCACTCGGCACATTGCGCTAAAAATGTCTCAATTCTTCAGACCAAATAAAACTCACTGTTTTGCGCAGTGCCGAATGCAAAAATTTTGTTTAAAATAATTTATGTGTAAAACTTAATATTATTCGTCACAAAATTTGATATCAGAAATTTTGGGGCATGAAAATGTTTTCTTCACTAGACTTTTACCTCGTAAAGAGGTTTTTTTTATGGGATATCAGAAATTTTTGAATAAGACATCAGAAATTTTGAAATTGCAATATTTTTTTGACAGTATAGCTTTGTCAACTTTGATTATTGTTTGTACAAGCTAAAACAAATTGTTTGGCAACACTGGTCCCCTTCACAAACACACATGCCCAGCGCAAAAGCTATCAGCACTCTTAAACTCTGGGTGCTATGACACTTTGCTGCTGCTGTCCTATTCCCATTCTAAGTAAAATGTATATATTCAGCTAACAGGTAATTTCCATTACGCTGCAAGCAGTGCCTGGGAGCCCTTCGAAATACATTTTCAACGATATATAGATCGCATCGTAGTTTTATCGTTTGGATGCTATGGGGTTTTCAATTTTAGCGGTTTTTAGCGATTTCCCGCTAAACTAGCGATTTTTCGTAGAATAAACGATTCTATATTTTGGATTATAAAATTATTTATCTGCCGCAAAGAGAATTCACCACTTGCAAGCAGTTTATTTCCGCATTACGCTGCAAGCAGTGTACATACTGCATACTTACATGCAGTAGTGTGAAGGTAAAAGGTATATTCAGTTAATAGGTTATATCTTGCCCAAACGAATTTTGACAGATATGTGTTGTATGTCAAAAAACGCGGAATGGAATTGTCTTTAGCATATATCATATTTAAAAGTGATTTGAAACACAGATTTTTCTTAAATCGCCAAAATATGAGAAAAAATACCTTTTTTTACCTGTAGATTTTTACCTGTGCTTTTCAGCAAAAAAATTTACAGCTATGCTTAAAAGCCCTTTGCAATACCTTTTCAACGATATATAGATCACATCTGTAGCTTCTATCGTTTGGATGCTATGGGGGTTTCAATTTTAGCGGTTTTTAGCGATTTCCCGCTAAAATAGCGATTTTTCGAAAAAGTCGTAGAACAAACGTGTCTATATTCTTGAGCGGGAACAAATCCTCATTCAAACTTTTAAGCTAAATCAACGATTTGATCCAAACAAACAAACAGACAAACAAGACAAACTGACTTTTCATCTCATTTTCGGAAGGCCCCTGAAAATTTCAAAATTAATTATTTTTTGAACCAGAAATCGGATTTCGATGATCAAGGTGTCATTCGACGCGTATTTTTTATTAGAATAGTAAAAAATTTAAAAACAATTCCTAAAGGCTCCAACGGCCCCATGAGCTCCAATAATTTAAATTTTTCCCCTCCCACTTACACCTGTTTATCTCACGAACCAGGTGAGTTTTCAAAAGTCTTAGTATGCACATTTGTAAGTTAAATTAATACCTTTCGATCGGTATATAACTCGACCTGATCGGACAGTCATAGCAAATTTTCCATTCTTCCTGTGATATATGCTAGTCGCCTTCGCACCCTTCGTGCTGCTTTCGTCACTAGCGCGGACTGCCGTCCGCAGTGATACTCTAGCGCTCCAGCTTAAGAGAGCATTAATACATATATAATATATAGAATATACATAACCGTCTCTCTCTGCTGTCCAACTGTGGGCAGCGCAGCGATGAGACTTAGGCTTACTTAGAACCTAAGGACAAATGTTTAAATCAGATTCAACTGAACGTTGGAAGCGGCACCTTCGCTGCTCCAATACAAATAAAGATTATGCACTTAAATAAAAGTATATCTTTTCTTATTACATGGCGACCGTGACATGGTCCAAAAGAACTATCCAAAAAAATTATTAAAAGTTAAAAGTTACAAGTGACAACAACAACAACAACAACAACAGCAGTCTACAAGTACGAGTGGCAGTCCGTCACTTATACCAACGATGGAATAAAACAAGAGGGCTGAAATAGCAACAACAACAACAACAGCAGTCTACAAGTACGAGTGGCAGTCCGTCACTTGTACCAACGATGGAATAAAACAAGAGGGCTGAAATAGCAACAACAACAACAAGTGTGAGAGGCAATCCGTCTCTTACACCAGCGCGGGACACCTGGAGATTGGAAATAAAAACCAAAAAAAGTCTGAGTGAGTAGAGTGCGAGTAATGGGCAAACGCGGAGGTCAGAAAAACAAAATCAATAAAAGAATAGCACATATTAAGTGGCTATTATATACAAATAAAACGCCGCCCCCATGGGCAACGGCACAAAAATTAACTGCCGAACTTGAATTTCTGAAAGAATACCTCCAGCAAAGAAAGCCAAATACTGCAACTCACTCAGCAAATATAAAAGTTATAAATGAAAAATTAACTAAAAAACCACAATCTCCCAAGCCGTTGCCGAAAAAACCTGACGTCTGCCCGAATGACTGCGCTGGACCACTATACGCTACAGCCTGCAGATCGACATGTTTGAAACTAAAGACCAGTGCGAAGACCGGCACCGGCCCGGCCTGAGCCAATAGGCCCCGGACATCAGCAGCAGTAAAGACAACAGCGAGAGGGGCACCCCGCCACTTTCGCCTACGAAGGAGCGTCAGCGCAGCCAAACTGACTTTAATCAGCAAAGGAAAGGGCAACCCAGAGCGCGCCGAAGCATACCGACCACTGTGCATGCTAGACACGTCCGGTAAGCTGCTGGAAAGGCTAATCAAGCCAAGACTTGCGGCTGCGGTCGAGAGCGCTGGTGGACTGTCACCTAGACAGCACGGTTTCAGAACCGGCTACTCCACACTAGGAGCGATCCACGATGTCATTGACACCGTAGCGAACGCGCAGAGGGGTAACCACTACTCGCGCAAAATAGTGCTGCTAGCGACACTAGATGTTCGCAACGCATTTAACAGTGTAAGATGGAGTGACATCGTCAACACCCTGGAGTCCAGGTACCGAGCTCCAAGGTACTTAATGAAGATGACGAGAAGCTATCTTAGTGATCGTGTATTTTTGTACGACACAAGTGATGGCAGCAGGCAACTCGCGATCACGTCTGGCGCAGCACAGGGGTCTATCCTTGGTCCTGACCTGTGGAATGACACCTACGACAGCATCTTAGAGATGAGAATGCCAGATGACACCCACTTAGTGGCTTTTGCCGATGACGTTGCTGCAGTGATTGTTGCGCGTGACACCACTGAAGCACAGCGCAAGCTTAACGTGGTGATGGTCCAGGTTCAAGCGTGGCTACTTGATCACGGCCTCAAGCTGGCTGTGGAAAAAACAGAGCTTCTTCTCCTCACAAGAAGTCACATACCGCTTGAAGTGTCGCTACAGGTTTGCGGCCATGCAAAAAGCACGCAAAGATCGGCGAAGTACTTGGGGCTACAGCTGGACTGCAGACTCAACTACTGGGCGCAGATCCAGCACGCAGCCAAGAAAGCCAGCAGAGCTACAGCATCCCTAGCCAGACTGATGGCAAACATCGGAGGTCCCACGCAGAGCAAGCGTAGATTGCTCCTGACGGTCACCAACACCATTCTGCTATATGGATGTGAGGTGTGGGCTGAAGCTCTGGAAGCTGATTCCCGACGCAAGGTGTACGCGTCGGTGCAACGTACTGCGGCTCTTAGGATCGCATCGGCTTACCGGACTGTATCTGAAGCGGCAGTACTGGTAATTAGCAGCTGCATACCCATTGACCTGCTAGCCTTTGAACGCAGGAAACGCTGGGTAGAAAAGCGGGGAGGAAGAGTGTCGACCTTCAGAGAAGCTAGACAGCAGACAATTCAGCAGTGGCAAGAACGGTGGTGTGCAGCAACAACCGGCAGATGGACTTCGAGACTGATACCGAACGTGAAGAGCTGGACGGAGAGAAGACATGGCGAAGTAAATTATTACCTAACACAGCTGCTGTCTGGACATGGGTATTTTAGCAAATACCTTTTCCGAGTGGGCAAAACGGAAGGCTGCAGCTGCATCTATGGTGATGCGGATGTAGATGATGCAGAGCATACATTTTTCCATTGCCAGAAGTGGAACGAGCACAGACGCACGGCAGAAACCATAATGGGGCCCATCGAGCCCGAAAACATTGTGGAGAAAATGCTGATACGGAAAGAGTCCTGGGACGCTGTATCGACCTTCGCGGGAAATGTTCTTCTGGAGAAGAAACGCGATTTGGACGCATCAATACTGGAGGAGCGAAGCGTGGCACAAATATAGGCACAAAAACATGATGATGTGCTTAAGAGAGGGCGAATCCGGACGCGGATCAACTAGCAGAACGCTATAAAGCGTGAATAGTTGGCGCACTGAGCAAAAGGGCACCACTTCGAAGTTATGCGAAAGCGATCCCGAAGTGGAAGAAGGCCTAGAGAGGGGGGGTCGTTAGTGGGTGCAAGCCCCACATACCTCTCTGCGACGGCAGATTGAGAGATGCGTGCAGGCATTTTCCCCTCCTCAGCCCAAACAAAAAAAAAAAAAAAAAAAAAATTATTATTATTATAAGAAAATTTGTAAAATTGCGCGGAACCATTTCCGTTCGATTAGAAGTATAGCCCGTAAAGCTATACAAAACAATAGACAGGAAAACTTGTTAACGTAAATGCATAGTAATGCAATAGAAAAATTTACAGAAGATACAACAAACAGTTATAAATACAAATTAAAAATATATATGCCCAAAATGGCAATAGTAGATGTTAAGTCAGTGGACTCCACAGCCAATGTTATTAATATAGTAGAGACAAATAATAATGACTTAGAACTAAAACACACACTGTTAATAATAATTGTTGTTATAATGTGCGCAAATTGTTTTTATAAACTATATAAATTACACAACAAATGTTTAATAAAGAAATATATGAGCCAGGCAAATGATCTGGACAAAATTTAGCTAAAAAAAAAAGAGCACAAACAACATTGAAACAAATAACACCATATTTAAGTTTGAAACTTTTAAGAAAATGAAATAAATTAATACAATGAATTACAAATAAAACAAAATACTAACGCAAGTATGGCTACACAAAGGCAATTAGAGAAACATATAATAGAGTTCAGTTTACCCTTATCTTAAAGAAGGAGTTCATATTAGAGATGGGCATGGGCCGTGCCGTGTCCGTTCCGTGCCGTGCCTATTTAAAAAAAAATCCGTGTTGGGCCCCTTATTAAAAATTGCCGTGTTTTACCGTGCCAAAGTTGGTACACAGAAAAAAAAAATCCAAGATATTTAGCCCGGATTCAATCCGAAACGATGTCAAAAGTGGGGTAATCTCGGATTTACTTAAACCAAGTATGAAATACTTGATTTTTTCAATCCCGAATTCAATCCTAAAATTCTTAAATTCAGGCTAAAAATTCAATCCCAACTACACTTAAATTGAGGATTAAAAAATTTAATCCCGAATATTCTTAAAATCAGATTCAAAAAATGCAATCCCGAGTATTCTTAAATAAAGGCTTAACAAAATTGATCCTTGAAATTCTTAATTTCAGGCTTACAAATTTTAATCCCATAAATTCTTTAATTCAATCCCGTATATTCTTCAATTTTAATCCTGAATATTCTTAATTTCAGGCTAAATATCCTAAAATATTATATAGTAAAAATGCTTTTTCTTACAATTAAACTTTCTCTTGAAAGAATTTATTTTTTTATTCTTTAAACCTCTTAATCTTATTGATACATTTTAAATACATTAAGTTATATAAATTTTGGTCTTACATATGTTTTTCCATTATTTAAAGGATATAAATGTAAAGGGGTTGTATTAAATATGCCAATTTTTCTTAAAAGCATCTTATCAACTACTGAGCCAACTTCATATGCCCTTAAATGCTTGTCAAATTCCTTGATAAGGATTTCTTTACAAATTATAAAAATCTTTTCATTTTTCCAAACTACTATATTCAATATTTTAAACAATGTGAATGACTTTGATTTTATTGCAACATAATATTTGGATTTATATTGTGTACTAGAGTG
>JBAMBL010001793.1:0-20410 GCA_037043405.1 Drosophila subquinaria
TATTTAACTTTAAATGTTGTCAAAATAAATATGCCGACTAGTGTATATTAGATAATAATTTTCTATCACATTTCTGCAACAAGTGGATACTCGAAAATAACATGTTTTGCTATTATTTTAGTTTTCTCATTTGCTTAAATATGTTCCTTTATATGGACGTGTTCGCCGCAAGCCCAATGCACATGGGACAAATGGATTTGCGATGTTTTCACAGGGGACGGATACTTATACGCTCCGCGCTCATTGTTAGGCTCGAACATATCCACATCTGTGTGGAAACGAGTCTATCTGATACGGACACGTGTGCACGAATTTCCCATGCCCCACAGTTCGTACTCATCCTCACTTCGGAAGCAAACAGTGCACAGTTTATTCGTCGTTCTTCGCGGTTTCATTTAACGTGGCGTTTGAATGGAAATGGAAAATTATGAACCGACGTGCCCGGAACTGAAAGGAACTCGCAGCCAGGCAAGAGCTCAGGCAGAGGGATTCGCTCGTGCCCACGTAACAAATGTACCTGCCTAAGTGGCAAAAAAAAAGCCATGGCAAAATTGAAAATTAAAAAAAAAACTTGTGGGGTATGTACGTCTTACATCTGCCTGGTCTTACCTATATTTATATTGATTTGTGTCTCACGATTAACGTAACAGAGCTACACTCAGTGCTAACCTTATTGATTGTCAACAAACGCCGCACACACCCGAAATTGCAAACTTAGGGTACGGGTGTCAGCCGCACGACCGCTACCGGCTTTTTGGCTTTTCGCTGCTCGCGACGTTGCATTTCGACAATGAGACGGCGCGAACGAGCCCAATCCCGGTACCACCATCACCCAATCCCACCACCTTAACCCACTTCCCCCCACAGGGGCCGGCTACGCGGAATAAGCGTTAATGCTTCGTTTGAATGACTTCCTGATTGCATTGTTTACGATTGAATTTACTTCCTGGCGGCGCTGCTTTTTTTTTGACTCCGGCGGAACTGTCGCCGAATGCGTGCTCATACGTTACTTATCTTGTTGTTTTTTATTTGAACTTGTTGTCATGCTGCTCGAAGTTGAGATTCATTCAGATTTCCATTGTTTACAGTACCGAGAGAGTCTCTGTATGGATACCATCAGACTGATAGACCAGATGGCAAAAAGAAAGAATCGTTAGTGTTAATGGGAGTTGCGAATGGAAACTGCGAATATACGATTAAATAAGCGATCATCGAATAAATAAGGGGGGATATGATTAGATTATAGAAAGGGAAAGCGTGATGGGCCCGCTGGGAGTCCCGTAATCTGTCCGATTCACACTGTTGCACAATTTCGCCCCCGCTTTCCACCCCCTGCGATATAATCCCGTTATTGGATGCACGGTATGGCACCTTCATTTTTTAAACCATTACGAAAATGAATCGTGTAACGGGAAACCAATTAATCACGGTTCCAGTTTAGGTCCAGGATCAAGTGACAAGACATTGACTGGATTAGGAGAGTGCCAAAATGTATGATGCGATGGACACTGCGTGAAGTGGATCAGCAACTCAATGGCTGGCATCTACGACTCCCTGGAGTGCAATCCGAAATGGATGCCAATGAAATGAATGCCAGAAAAAACTAAGACGTTTTGGAATCACAAAACAACAAAGTGTCTGCCCATTGCCAATGGCATAAGGGCAATTCTGCCCATCCTCCTGTCTCCTCCTGCCTCCTCCTACGCATCCGCATCAGCGTCAGCATCCAATTGTACACCGTGTGGTATGAGTAATGAGAGCGGCCACTGAGAATCGTAATGTGGACTCTGCAAAGGGGAAAACGATTTTACGCTTCAATCAGCTTTGATTTAAATTGCAATTATTAACTGGAGTTCGGCAGCCCATTGGGGTCCTTGGGTCGAATGATGCTCCAACATGGAAGCATAAGTAAGCACATATACATACATATTAATACGCTCTTTAGCTCTACGTCTAACTCTATGTATAGGTGTCATTCAAAGAGAAGTGAAGATTTTGTTTGCATAACTTTAAAATTTAAATTTAAGACATTGAAATTAATTGAATTATTCGATCCGTCGTGATTAAGGGGCTCAAAATGTGTCAATGGTTTTTTTTAATATCTTCTGGAATACTATATACAGAATTATATTCAAAAGTCAAACCCCCGCGCACTCTCGGCCTTTTTATCTTAAGTTAACCGAAAGATCAAAAAGTACCCGAAAGTATAAATGCATAGGCAAAAATAAACAATTTATTTTCCTTTGAATTTTATTCTTTTTTTTAATGCATTCAGTTTTAAAAATAAACCAGTAAATGTAAACTTATA
This sequence comes from Drosophila subquinaria, assembly GCA_037043405.1. Lineage (NCBI taxonomy): Eukaryota > Metazoa > Arthropoda > Insecta > Diptera > Drosophilidae > Drosophila > Drosophila subquinaria. The sequence goes on from JBAMBL010001793.1 coordinate 2,309, forward strand.
AAAAAAACCTCTACGAGGTAAAAGTCTAGTGACGAAAATATTTTCATGCCCCAAAATTTCTGATATCCAATTTTGTGACGAATAATAATAATTTTTACATATAAATTATTTAAAAAAAATTTTTTGACACTCACTTTGACACTGTGGTATTAAGTAAACATATTGTATTTAACCACTAACCAAATAACCTATAGAGAACCCATTCCATACAATTAAAATGTCACAAAAAAAATGCTTGCGGAACGTCCACCTCGAAGTGTTACCGATCTGGCAACATTGTTCTAGTGGAATTATAGTAGACACTTTCAAATCAACGTCCAGTTGCAGGGTAGAAACATAAAAAAAATAGCGGACTGCGGAAATTTAATTTGTCCATTTTTGATACAAATAAATGATATACTTATTATATTGATATTTATCTTGATAAACCGGACAACTAAAGACCAGCCTTTGGAAAGTGTTTGTTACCAAGGAAAAAATGTTTATCAAAGAAAAAAAATAAAGCAATACGTTTCTCGTTCGAGTTACGTATTGCTTTATTTTTTTTCTTTGATAAACATTTTTTCCTTGGTAACAAACACTTTCCAAAGGCTGGTCTTTAGTTGTCCGGTTTATCAAGATAAATATCAATATAATAAGTATATCATTTATTTGTATCAAAAATGGACAAATTAAATTTCCGCAGTCCGCTATTTTTTTTATGTTTCTACCCTGCAACTGGACGTTGATTTGAAAGTGTCTACTATAATTCCACTAGAACAATGTTGCCAGATCGGTAACACTTCGAGGTGGACGTTCCGCAAGCATTTTTTTTGTGACATTTTAATTGTATGGAATGGGTTCTCTATAGGTTATTTGGTTAGTGGTTAAATACAATATGTTTACTTAATACCACAGTGTCAAAGTGAGTGTCAAAAAATTTTTTTTAAATAATTTATATGTAAAAATTATTATTATTCGTCACAAAATTGGATATCAGAAATTTTGGGGCATGAAAATATTTTCGTCACTAGACTTTTACCTCGTAGAGGTTTTTTTTATAAGTTTACATTTACTGGTTTATTTTTAAAACTGAATGCATTAAAAAAAAGAATAAAATTCAAAGGAAAATAAATTGTTTATTTTTGCCTATGCATTTATACTTTCGGGTACTTTTTGATCTTTCGGTTAACTTAAGATAAAAAGGCCGAGAGTGCGCGGGGGTTTGACTTTTGAATATAATTCTGTATATAGTATTCCAGAAGATATTAAAAAAAACCATTGACACATTTTGAGCCCCTTAATCACGACGGATCGAATAATTCAATTAATTTCAATGTCTTAAATTTAAATTTTAAAGTTATGCAAACAAAATCTTCACTTCTCTTTGAATGACACCTATACATAGAGTTAGACGTAGAGCTAAAGAGCGTATTAATATGTATGTATATGTGCTTACTTATGCTTCCATGTTGGAGCATCATTCGACCCAAGGACCCCAATGGGCTGCCGAACTCCAGTTAATAATTGCAATTTAAATCAAAGCTGATTGAAGCGTAAAATCGTTTTCCCCTTTGCAGAGTCCACATTACGATTCTCAGTGGCCGCTCTCATTACTCATACCACACGGTGTACAATTGGATGCTGACGCTGATGCGGATGCGTAGGAGGAGGCAGGAGGAGACAGGAGGATGGGCAGAATTGCCCTTATGCCATTGGCAATGGGCAGACACTTTGTTGTTTTGTGATTCCAAAACGTCTTAGTTTTTTCTGGCATTCATTTCATTGGCATCCATTTCGGATTGCACTCCAGGGAGTCGTAGATGCCAGCCATTGAGTTGCTGATCCACTTCACGCAGTGTCCATCGCATCATACATTTTGGCACTCTCCTAATCCAGTCAATGTCTTGTCACTTGATCCTGGACCTAAACTCAAAAGAGGAAAAAACTGATTGAGATTAATTGGTTTCCCGTTACACGATTCGTTTTCGGCATTCGTAATGGTTTAAAAAATGAAGGTGCCATCATCCGGCAAACCTTTCATCCAATAACGGGATTATATCACGTCATCGGGCAGGGGGTGGAAAACGGGGGCGAAATGTGAACAGTGTGGAAATTGAAAAGAACAGTTCTTGAATTGTAGCGGGACTCCCATTTCCCATCACGCTTTCCCTTTCATAATCTAATCATCTGAAAAACTTCCCCCCTTATTTATTCATATAAGAAATTATCGCTTATTTAATCGTATATTCGAGTCATTCGCAATTTCCATTGACTCCCATTAACACTAACGATTCTTTCTTTTTGCCATTTGGTTTATCAGTCAAAGTGAAATCCGACGGGATTCTTAAGAGACTCCGGCATTCCCGTTACTGTAAACAATGGAAATCTGAATGAATCTCACCAAGCGCGACTTCAGAGGAGCATGACAACAATAATAACAAGTTCAAATAAAAAACAACAAAATAAAAACGTATAAAAAATGTAGCACGGATTTGCGAAAATTCCGCCGGAGTCAAAGTCAAAAAAAAAAAATGCCCCGCCTGGCGCTGCCAGGAAGTAAATTCAATCGTAAACAATGCAATCAAAAATTCATTCAAACGAAGCATTAACGCTTATTCCGTTTAGCCAGCCCCTGTGGGGGGAAGTGGGTTAAGGTGGTGGGAGTGGGAGTGGGATTGGGTGATGGTGGTACCGGGATTGGGCTCGTTTGTCTCGCGCTGTCTCATTGTCGAAATGCAACTGCGGGGCACGTCGCTGCTCGAAAAGCCAAAAAGCCGTGCAGTCGTTAGGGCGGGGCTGATACCCGTACCCTAAGTTTGCAATTTCGGGTATATACGGCGTTTGTTGACTCAGTGAACAATTAAAAAATTGCAAGGTTAGCTCTGAGTGTGTCTCTTCTGTTATGTTAATCGTGAACAAAATCAAATACAACTTTTATATAGGTAAGACCAGGTAGATGTAAGACGTACATACCCCACAAGTTTTTTTTTTAATTTTCAATTTTGCCATGGCTTTTTTTTTGCCACTTAGGCAGGTACATTTGTTATGTGGGCACGAGCGAATCCCTCTGCCTGAGCTCGTGCCTGGCTGCGAGTTCCTTTCAGTTCCGGGCACGTCGGTTCATAATTTTCCATTTCCATTCAAACGCCACGTTAAATGAAACCGCGAAGAACGACGAATAAACTGTGCACTGTTTGCTTCCGAAGTGAGGATGAGTATGAACTGTGGGGCATGGGAAATTCATGCACACGTGTGTAACCTGTCTGTACAAATACATGCATACTCGTTTCCACACAGATGTGGATATGTTGGCGCACCGGAGGCATTCTCTAACAATGAGCGCGGAGCGTATAAGTATCTGTGGCAATAAATTTAATTTGCCCTGTGAAAACATCGCAAATCCATTTTTTATATCATAAATTCCTTTGTTCCCATGTGCATTGGGCTTGCAGCGGATTAATGGATGTGCGAACACGTCCATATAAAGGAACATATCGTAATGTTGAAGCTAAGCAAATGAGAAAACTAAAATAATAGCAAAATAGTATTTTGAAACCTGTTATTTTCGAGTATCCACTTGTTACTTCTTTTACTGGGTTCCGAGAATGTAATAAATTTAGTTGCTTTTTATTTGGCTAAAATAATAATTATTATCTAATATACACTAGTCGGCATATTTATTTTGACAACATTTAAAGTTAAATATATCCATAATTTGATCCTACTTCATGTACATTTTGGCATCAATGGAAAGGTCATTTCAGTTCCGTTAGAATGATACAAAACTTTTCTTAACCCATTAAGTACCCATTGAGAATTTTGAATCACTGCGGACTGCAGTCCGCGCTAGTGACGAAAGCAGCACGAAGGGTGCGAAGGCGACTAGCATATATACACAGGAAGAATGGAAAATTTGCTATGACTGTCCGATCAGGTCGAGTTATATACCGATCGAAAGGTATTAATTTAACTTACAAATGTGCATACTAAGACTTTTGGAAACTCACCTGGTTCGTGAGATAAACAGGTGTAAGTGGGAGGGGAAAAATTTAAATTATTGGAGCTCATGGGGCCGTTGGAGCCTTTATGAATTGTTTTTAAATTTTTTACTATTCTAATAAAAAATACGCGTCGAATGACACCTTGATCATCGAAATCCGATTACTGGTTCAAAAAATAATTAATTTTGAAATTTTCAGGGGCCTTCCGAAAATGAGATGAAAAGTCAGTTTGTCTGTTTGTCTGTTTGTTTGTTTGTTTGGATCAAATCGTTGATTTAGCTTAAAAGTTTGAATGAGGACTTGTTCCCGCTCAAGAATATAGACACGTTTGTTCTACGACTTTTTCGAAAAATCGCTAGTTTAGCGGGAAATCGCTAAAAACCGCTAAAATTGAAACCCCCATAGCATCCAAGCGAATTAAGCTACAGATGTGGTCTATATATCGTTGAAAAGGTATTGCAAAGGGCTTTTAAGCATAGCTGTAAATTTATTTGCTGAAAAGCACAGGTAAAAATGTACAGGTAAAAAAAGGTATTTTTCTCATATTTTGGCGATTTAAGAAAAATCTGTGTTTCAAATCACTTTTAAATATGATATATGCTAAAGACAATTCCATTCCGCGTTTTTTGACATACAACACATATCTGTCAAAATTCGTTTGGGCAAGATATACCCTATTAACTGAATATACCTTTTACCTTCTCAATACTGCATGTAAATATGCAGTATGTACACTGCTTGCAGCGTAATGCGGAAATAAACTGCTTGTAAGTGGTGAATTCTTTTTGCGGCAGATAAATAATTTTATAATCCAAAATATAGAATCGTTTATTCTACGAAAAATCTATATATCGTTGATCTATATATCGTTGAAAAGGTATTGCAAAGGGCTTTTAAGCATAGCTGTAAATTTTTTTGCTGAAAAGCACAGGTAAAAATCTACAGGTAAAAAAAGGTATTTTTTCTCATATTTTGGCGATTTAAGAAAAATCTGTGTTTCAAATCACTTTTAAATATGATATATGCTAAAGACAATTCCATTCCGCGTTTTTTGACATACAACACATATCTGTCAAAATTCGTTTGGGCAAGATATACCCTATTAACTGAATATACCTTTTACCTTCTCAATACTGCATGTAAATATGCAGTATGTACACTGCTTGCAGCGTAATGCGGAAATAAACTGCTTGCAAGTGGTGAATTCTTTTTGCGGCAGATAAATAATTTTATAATCCAAAATATAGAATCGTTTATTCTACGAAAAATCGCTAGTTTAGCGGGATATCGCTAAAAACCGCTAAAATTGAAAACCCCATAGCATCCAAACGATAAAAGCTACAGATGCGATCTATATATCGTTGAAAAGGTATTTCGAAGGGCTCTCAGGCACTGCTTGCAGCGTAATGGAAATTACCTGTTAGCTGAATATATACATTTTACTTAGAGTGGGAATAGGACAGCAGCAGCAAAGTGTCATAGCACCCAGAGTTTAAGAGTGCTGATAGCTTTTGCGCTGGGCATGTGTGTTTGTAAAGGGGACCAGTGTTGCCAAACAATTTGTTTTAGCTTGTACACACAGTAATCAAAGTTGACAAAGCTATACTGTCAAAAAATATTGCAATTTCAAAATTTCTGATGTCTTATTCAAAAATTTCTGATATCCCATAAAAAAAACCTCTTTACGAGGTAAAAGTCTAGTGACGAAAACATTTTCATGCCCCAAAATTTCTGATATCAAATTTTGTGACGAATAATATTAAGTTTTACACATAAATTATTTTAAACAAAATTTTTGCATTCGGCACTGCGCAAAACAGTTTTATTTGGTCTGAAGAATTGAGACATTTTAGCGCAATGTGCCGAGTGCCAAAATTTTGTTTTAAATAATTTATGTGTAAAACTTAATATTATTCGTCACAAAATTTGATATCAGAAATTTTGGGGCATGAAAATGTTTTCGTCACTAGACTCTTACCTCGTAAAGAGGTTTTTTTTATGGGTTTTAAAAAACGTCAATTTTAAAACTTTTTTCCTCGATTTTTTTCAACAAATTTTTTGATGCAAAAAAATTCTTCATACAATTCTAATAGTGACTGCAAAAAAATCTCTTTGCTAGTATTTTTTATAATTTTTTGAAAACTGCAAAATATGACTATTTTAACCCCTTTTTCCTACTTTTCATACAAAAAGTGTCATTTTTAAAGTTTTCAAAAAATTATAAAAAATACTAGCAAAGAGATTTTTTGAAAAATTGTTTTTGCAGTCACTATTAGAATTGTATGAAGAATTTTTTTGCATCAAAAAATTTTTTGAAAAAAATCGACGAAAAAAGTTTTAAAATTGACGTTTTTTAAAATTCAAAATTCTCAATGGGTACTTAATGGGTTAAGAAAAGTTTTGTATCATTCAAACGGAATTGAAATGACCTTTCCATTGATGCCAAAATGTACATGAAGTAGGATCAAATTATGGATATATTTAACTTTAAATGTTGTCAAAATAAATATGCCGACTAGTGTATGTATAAATTTCCATGTTATAAATATGTTATATACTTGTATATTACTTGAAATACATATTAGTTTGGGTAGCTCAAAGTACGTTTCATTCTGGATATTTGCTCAAATGCTAGTCCAATTTTTACGGAAATGTTTTCATCACTAATTTGACCAAACAAAAGACAAAATGAAATTTAATTATAAAACGAGCTTTCCATACAAAATAAAGAATTTGCAATGAAAAATTAGGTGTTTCTTATAAGATCCATCAAATTTAATTCGTTTTTTGCATATTTTGTTCAAATTATGTTGATCATAACAATATCTTTAATCTTAACTGGCTCAAGATAGTTTGAAAGGTTTTGTTTAAATTATTGCCTACTTTCATGTAAGAAAGCTTAGCTTGTACATTAACATCAAGAATTCAGACAATGGGAACCGCTGTAATCTTTAATTTACACAACTGACTTGACTCCCTGATGGACTAGAGACAGTCGAAGTTTCATATCCAGGTTGAGTCCAACCCACACCAAAAGGCAAACGCCCACTCAATCATAAATATTATTAATAATGTGTGTGGTTGCGGTTTGGTGGTTTTCTATGTGGGTTTCATTGTGGGTTTTGGTCTTTGCACTGCGTGCCTTTGGGCTAATTTATTTAGTTTTGCAGCGAGAACTAAACTTTAGTTCCACGCAAAACTTTGCCCCACGAACAACTTTTCGTTTCTGGGGGCTGTTTGAATTGGCCAAAACTCAAATTTGGCAACTGGCAACTGTGAGCTGCAGCGCAAAAGTTCTCTTTTGGGGTAACAAGCTGGTAGTGCTTCTAACAGAGTCCCTTACTCGGGTATTAAACACAGACCCGAGTCCTGTCATCTTTTGTGGAATGTCTACTTCATATTTGAAATGTTTAATATGGAAAGCCACTTTGCAGATGCCAAATTAAAGTTGTCACATTAGGCAAATGAACGTGCCGCCTTCAAGCGAGAGATAGACGATGAGAGAGAGAGAGAGAGAGAGAGAGAGAGAGAGAGTGAGCGCGCGAGAGAGAGAGAGAGCGCGCGAGAGAGAGAGAGATAGACTCGGTTAAAAGCATCGCTCCTCGTTTCAATCTTGAAGAAATAACTTTGGCACTGGGCGATGATAAATCATAAACAGCCCCAAAAACACAGAACAGCATGGAAGATGCCAATTGCAGGAGTTGGACGGGAAGCCCGAATATGGTCGTGTCTGTGGGGCAGGACGTGGCACGGACCGAACGCAAAAATATGTGAATATGTTATTTGTTTTGGGAATTGTGAAAATCTCAACAGGTCCCCGCACTTTGGATATTATTTTTAATACAAACTCAGGCCGAGCAAGTCGTGCGCAGTCAGGCGGGTACTGTTACGACTCCGGGTCCGGGTCCGGGTCAGGTCAGGTCAGGTCAACCAATTGCCAGCTTCTTGTGGCTTGTGGCTTACACACACCATTCTTACGTTATTCATCATCTCTGCAAATATTTACAATCTTAGCTAAGAAATTGTACAGAAAACTGCAATTGTTTGCATTCATTACCCATATAATCGATATTCTAGGTAAAATCATCATCTTTTCGCTTTATTCGCTTTATTTTCAGATAAACATTTTTTAGAATAACTGACTTCTAGGTAGATAGGCTGATGCTAAAGCTGGGCAAGCTGCCTTGGAGATTGCATTCAGATTGCCTTTTATGCGGCGGGTGCATTATTCATGAGTGCATGCAAATTGAATAGCAAGTGGAACACGTAAATTTCGTTGAACAAGTCAAGTCTAAAAGCCCGTAGGATGGGTCTCTGCTCCATTGTCTTGCCGGACGGACTGTCAATGTGAATTACTCGACCACACGCTGAAGGACGGACTGGAGGACAGAGAGATACCTGAGGCATATGCACAAGTTCAATTCCCCCGATGAACATTCATTCTGATTATGCACAGCATATACCGTACACATGTAAGAGCATAGATATGGTTACATATGGTTACTATAAATGTACATATGCATGGCAGAATCCGTAAATTTCAAGTGCTAAGGAGTTCGGGCAACATCTTCGACCGTTTTCGGAATGCAGCAAAAACAACAATAACAACAGCTAAAATTAAATTAAGGCATCGCATAAAGCCCACAATTCAAATGATGACGGCACATTTTAGCCTTATTAAATTATCATTCGATTATGCCATTATGTTTTCGATTGCACTGGGATTAGGACTGGTATTGGAGTCATGCCAATTGCAATATGAGCTTCCCGTGCTTCTCCTTAATGGCACATCCGGCGGAAGTTTAATGATACTTGTTCTTTGCCTTCGGCTAGGGTTGTTGCCAAAACTTTTGCCAAAACTCAAGGAAACCCCTTTTCCACCCAACGACAGTAAAAACATCGACATCGACCCTTTCTTTAAAATCTAGATACATTTGCCAGTTGAAGATGCTTTCAATGCAGCGTAAATTGCTTTGTGTTGAAAGTATCTGGCGTACTTCATATGAAATATGTACTGCAATACCCATTAAATGTAACGGTTATGATCTCACGTACTGCCATTTTGGGAATTTTCAATATGAGAACTGCTTAAATTGTCCTAAAATGGGCATCCAAACGGGGCAAAGAACATCATACAAGCAGCACATTAGAACAGGTGGGAAGGATTGGGAGTTGATATGAATATACACCTCTTGCAAAAAATCCTATTATTGGTAAACATGCTCCTAAATGACAGGTACGCATTATACTAGTATTTTAAGTAAAGTTAAAGTTTTTATCAATTGAGAAATATTTTCTAATTGTTGTCCAATATTAACGAAACTTGTTCAACTGGGATCTGAAGAGATATCAAATATATATAAGCTCATTTTGCGACCTACCAAATAGCAAAAAAAAAACTTTATGAACGAAAAGGAGGAAATAACCCTTTTTTCATACAATAATAGTCATTTTTAGCAATTTTCAAAAAATCATAAAAAATACTAGGGAAGAGATTTTTGAAAATTTTTTTTGCAGTCACTCTTAGAATTTTATGAAGAATTCTTTTGCATAAACATTTTTTTGTGCAAAAATTAGGTGCCTTAAATTAAATTTCGATGAGTGTATGGCTTCTTAGATAATATCTACACCGTATTGATATTATTTTAAGGTACATTTCGATGGGATGACATACTTTCAATCCTACAATTAGTTTTCAAAGATTCCTAATTTTTCTAGGGCCATTTCAAAAGGACTTTCTTTGTCCTCAGTTCGCTAATAAAGTTTTCCACTTTCCGTTTCCAGTTTTACTATTATTTACTTTATTTCAAGTTTCGTGTTGCGACAATTTAGTCCCAGCATCAATTGAGCCAATTTGCCAATGAATGGCCACTTCTAACTTCCATTTCTCCCTCCGGCTGCAACCGCAACCCTTTTCAGGGTTGTCCGGGGTGTCCAACAACGGCGTCGACGTCGACGTCCATCACTTTGTATACCTTTGGGTGTTAGCCAACGCCAATCAAGCGCAAAACCATTTTTGACATGCTTCGACATGCGAACGGCTGGACAATCGGACAGTCGGACAAACGGGCCAACTCGGTCAGCCAACCAAATCCAGTCTCGTCCAACACAGCAACAGAGCTCGGCAGGAGCTGCAAGGACTTGCCCTGTGACCATGTGCCTGGACAATGACAATTCAATTACAGAAATGGAAATAGCGGCAGGCATAAAAATCAAATAAAAGCAGCATAAAGTTCGGATAAGCAAATAAAATCAGTGGGCAATGTGTTTGCCAGAGACCTGGGGATGGGCGTGCTCTCCGTTCACCGTTAGTCGGTACAAATGGGCGGCCAGTTTCCGGTTTTTGATTAAGCTCCTTCTCCGATTGATTGGGTTGGCTTGTTGCGGGCGACCTTGCTGTTTGTCTGTTGCCTGGTTTTTGCGGTCAATTGCCAATTGGCGCCATACGCACGTAGAACACATGCCTCCCACTGGGTCCTCCCTTTCTCTCTCTTTTCCTCGGAGGCCGCGCATAAAATTCCCACGCAGAGTCTCCATCCTCTTACCCTGGATGGCAGCCTGTGTCATTGGCTGAAGTGAAAATCGACAGAAAACCAAATTAATTTGCCGGAAAGTGCATTCAATGGCCATTCCACAGATACTTCGATACTTGACTGTGTGACCATTGCGGCTGACACCTAATACAAATTCACCTGACCAAAAACTTCTGGCTTAAAGCCAGTGTGTCGAAAAATTACAACAAGCTGAGACATGGGGCATTTGCTATTGAAAATTCATAGCCAAAAATTTATTCATGGCCTGCCCCCCGACTCTTGGGTCATTAATATTTAAGCAGTGTCGTCCGGCTATGACTCCTGTCCGGGTCACCTTTGCGCAGCCCGTCACAAACTTTCCCGAAGCGCTGTCAGTAACAGCGTCTCGAGGACATGAGAGCGCATTTTTTACGGCTTTAAGTTTTCCCTGCCTATGCTGTGCTTCCCCCTCCTCTCTCTCAGTCACAGTGGTCTGTAATTCTCACCACTTAAGTGTGTTTTTCCTCTAACTTTAATTTAAAACAATTTTTTAATTTAAATCAAAATTATATACAGGCATATTTTACTGAAAATAACACATATTTTTTGGGAAAATGTACCGGTACAAACGTTTCAATCAGTCAATTTCCGGTTATTTTCTGATATTTACTAAAGTTATTTCACGCTCTTGCTTGAAAAACAGAATTTCGGGGCTCTGTTTCGGTATAGTAAACAAATTTCAATATCAATCGGTTATCGGTTTTAGTTTAAATCCCTACGAATAGATTTTTTGCTTTGTAGATCATTATTGAATGGAGATTATTGTAAAGAACTGTACATTTTTAATAAAAAATATTTAAATGAACAATTAAGAAAAATAATCAATTAACAAAAATAACCATTAACAATAAAAAAATATTACGAATTTAGTACGACACATATAATTTAGTTTTAAATATATTATATTTCAGTTGCTCACGAGCCGCTGCAAATGCTTTGTCACGGATTTGCAATGTTGTAAAATTAAAAAACCAAACTTCTCCAAAACATTCTGTCTACGATAAACTATAAATATAATTGAACAGTTTTTTTAAGTAAAATATAAAATTGTTTAAGCCATTCAAATTTGTCTCTTGAACCACTGTACGACAACCCTACAAATTCTTACCACATCGTGGTTGCAGCCGCCTTTTAACCCGTCTGACGTTCGCATATTGTCGCAAAAGTTCAATCTACACATTAATTTTTGATAAAATGGCTTTCGACTCGCTTTCGAAATTGTCTCAGTGCCTTCTTGCTGGGTGGGTCAAGTGCTGAACATCTGAAAATGGTTTCGATATAAAGACGACGTAAAACGATATTGGAATAAGGGCCGTGCAGTATTCGTTTTTTCACATTTGCACTTCTTTATTTGACATTTCATTTGAGGTGTCTAATAAATTAAAAACTTAGCTATGACGACCATCAAAAGTAAAGATGTTCTTCAATTGAATCAAATTCGCCGGCATTATGGTTTTATTAATGAAATTTCCCGAGTTTTTCATAGACATTTGAGGCATTTAATGTCGTTTCAAGCTACGTGGATCGCGGTTTTCGACCTCGGGCTATTGCCAAGGCTGTAGTTGTGGCAGGTGGCCATTCGGCTAACAAAAATTCATTTATTTTCATTTATTGTTTCACATTTCCCATAGGACGGCGAGAGTTGCAATTACCGCAGTGCTGGGCTGAAGCAGCGACCACAAGAAATAAGGGAAAAAATGCGTCGCCCAGAGAAAAGTTCATATCACTGCGGACGGCAGTCCGCGCTAGTGACGAAAGCAGCACGAAGGGTGCGAAGGCGACTAACTAGCATATATACACAGGAAGAATGGAAAATTTGCTATGACTGTCCGATCAGGTCGAGTTATATACCGATCGAAAGGTATCAGTTTAACTTACAAATGTGCATACTAAGACTTTTGAAAACTCACCTAGTTCGTGAGATAAACAGGTGTAAGTGGAAGGGGCAAAATTTAAATGATTGGAGCTAGTGGGGCCGTTGGAGCCTTTTGGTCAACATTTTTAATTTTTTAATATTTCTCATAAAAATACGCGTCGAATGACACCTCAATCATCCGAATGACACCTCAGTCTAGTGACGAAAACATTTTCATGCCCCAAAATTTCTGATATCCAATTTTGTGACGAATTAATATTAAGTTTTACACATAAATTATTTTAAACAAAATTTTTGCATTCGGCACTGCGCAAAACAGTGAGTTTTATTTGGTCTGAAGAATTGAGACATTTTAGCGCAATGTGCCGAGTGCAAAAATTTTGTTTAAAATAATTTATGTGTAAAACTTAATATTATTCGTCACAAAATTGGATATCAGAAATTTTGGGGCATGAAAATGTTTTCGTCACTAGACTTTTACCTCGTATATTTATACTCTGCAACCATTGAAATGACTAAAAAGGGGTGTTATAAATTTCTGCCAATGTACGTAGCAGGCAGAATGTAGAAATAATAAAAGTATGTGTATTTCATCAGAACATGAAATGAAAAAGCTGACGATACTTAGCTTGATGTACACAAAAAAAAAAAATGCCATTCTAAAATCAAGTATAAAATACTTAATTTAAACTTGCATTTTTTAAGTATGTATTCAGGATTAAGCTGAATAATCAAGCCTGTATCTCATTTCAACCGGTCCGGTGGCTCAATGGTTAGAGTCGCCGACTCCAGTTTGAAAAAAATCTGGGTTCCATTCCCCCCGTCAATTAAAAAAAAAAGTTTAAAATAAAAAATGTTAAACAAAAATTAAAAAAAAATATCTATTAAAAAAAAATGTTAAAAAAAATCTTAAAAAAAAGAAGTTAAAAAAAAAAATTTAAATGTAACGAAAAACATTATAATTAATAACAATTTTTTAGCCTGAATTTAAGAATTTCAGGATTGAATTCGGGATTAAAAAAATCAAGTATTTCATACTTGGTTTAAGAAAATCCGAGATTACCCCACTTTTGACATCGTTTCAGATTGAATTCGGGCTAAATATCCCGGATTTTTTTTTCTGTGTATAAATTTCTGAGCACCGTAAGCAGCTCAAGTTTCTTAAGCATTTTCCTCTACATACATATGTATCTAAACATGTTTTTGAAGCATTCTACATATCGGATAATACAGACAAAATTTATAGAGGAAACTGTTTTTTATACTAACGAACGTTCCAGGACATTTCAGAGCTAAACACGAGGTATCTCGCTATCGAGTGGCGTTTCAACTTAACATTTTTTTTTGTGTTTTTCCCGAGAACGAATTTTATTTACTTTTTACTGCCCAGGAGTGTTCATAATTTTGTTGACTTGTCGTGTAGATTGTAATTTTTACTGCAGGACAAGCGCAAATACATAATTGAATAAGAGCCAGCCAAGAGGAGAAGCAACAGCAGCAGTCGAACTTGAAGTTAACCCCAAGCTAAGTTTCTTTACGGGATTTTAAAGGAAAGGGTACAAGGAGAAAGCAATTCGGTTGCCAGTTGCCGCGATGCCAGAAAAAGTTTTAATTCAATTTTTTCTGCGTTGTTAACTTGAGACGCTGACTCCGATGCTCAAGTTGATTAATTTCGCATTTTTACGCTTGATTATATATATGTATACGAGTATAACAGTATGTATACTGAGGAGTTGGGTTTTCTCATGAAGCATCCTTCCACGCACTTGCTGCCAAAGTTTATCGCTGCGCCAACTTTTCCAGCACGCGAATCTTTTTTCGTGACTAAAATATGGCGTTGAATCCTTTGGGAAATTTCGATATCACACTTTGTTCGTCATGCCTTTTCTTCCAGTATGTGTGCGTGTGCGTGTGTGTATGTGTATTTGTGTGTGCCAAAGTTCATTACCCATCCATACATATAAACGAAATGAAATGAAATGTCGAAATGAGCAAAAGTAATGAGAAATGCTATGGGACGAGTCAAAACAGGCCCAAGCAATGATTAACCACAGCCCGAGACAGAGAATAAAGAAAAACAAGAGAAAGACAACCAGCTTTACACATGGCTACCTAGTACCCTTGCTCCTTAACCAATCGGGCTGCCACACCCACTCAATATCATAATTATTACAAGCGCATCACTCTCTTGGCTTTGAGCTGGGGAATGTGATTTTCTGTTGGAACTCTTCCTCCGGCCGCAATTAATAATAGTCCGATCTGTGAGTGTGTCGATAAAATTGCACGTGTGATTTGCAATTAAAACAAATTACTTACCCTCCGATGAATTTTGATAGCGATTCATTGCGATTATGGCCAACAATGGACTTATCGATTCGTCAAGTTTTGGTGAAAATATTCTTTACCAGATTTTTGGGGAAATACATATAACTTTTTTATTTACTTATCGAACATTTTTTTTATAGATTTCAAATTGTGTCATTCCTTCCTTGTTGATAATGAACTCATAATTTTGGTTGGGAAGCGACTCATTAAATATCTCAATAATATTTAAAGAAATGGCTGCCCAAGCTCGATTGATGCCTTCAATTAGTTCCGCTTTGGTACACAGAAAAAAAATCCGGTATATTTAGCCCGAATTCAATCCGAAACGATGTCAGAAATGGGGTAATCTCGGATTTTTTTAAACCAAGTATGAAATACTTGATTTTTTCAATCCCGAATTGAATCCTGAAATTCCTAAATTCATGCTAAAACATTTTAATAATTTATAATGTTTTTCGTTACATTTAAACTTTTTTTTTTTAAATTTTTTTTAAAACATTTTTTTTCAACGTTTTTTTTTAATTTTTTTATTTTTGCCTTTTTTTTTAATTGACGGGGGGAATCGAACCCAGATTTTTTTCAAACTGGAGTCGGCGACTCTAACCATTGAGCCACCGGACCGGTTGAAATGAGAGAGGCCGAGAGGGAATTTTCCTCTCGCGCTCAGCAAATGTGTATTTTCCCATTTTAATCCCGATACAGGCTTGAATATTCAGCTTAATCCTGAATACATACTTAAAAAATGCGAGCTTAAATTAAGTATTTTATACTTGATTTTAGAATGGCAAGTTTTTTTCTGTGTAGAATATTGTCTTCCAGACTCATACACTTTGCGAACAAGCCATCCCCAAAAGTTTTTTATTATATTTTTGGCGAGTGAGTAAGGTGGCTTTTGAAATAATTTTACATTTAACTGGATACATAACAGAAAAAAACCAAAGTCTTAGGGCTGTTGATACTGCTTAATCACTGCGGACGGCAGTCCGCGCTAGTGACGAAAGCAGCACGAAGGGTGCGAAGGCGACTAGCATATATACACAGGAAGAATGGGAAATTTGCTATGACTGTCCGATCAGGTCGAGTTATATACCGATCGAAAGGTATTAACTTAACTTACAAATGTGCATACTAAGACTTTTGGAAACTCACCTGG
The DNA here is from genome assembly GCA_037043405.1 of Drosophila subquinaria. Classification (NCBI taxonomy): domain Eukaryota; kingdom Metazoa; phylum Arthropoda; class Insecta; order Diptera; family Drosophilidae; genus Drosophila; species Drosophila subquinaria. The sequence goes on from JBAMBL010001793.1 coordinate 18,218, forward strand.
CGGTTTTCGAAAAAACGCCCTTAACGATTTTTAATTTTCAGTATGTTTGAGCTTGTAAAATTTCGCGTTTTTTGATATATGACACAAAAAATTTCACCGATAGGTTTGGAAGATATAACCTATTAACTGAATATACAATATACATTCGTTTTACTTTGAATTGGAAGAGGATCCGTTTGTCTGCTTGGATGAAATCTTTCTTATAGCTTAGAAGTTTGAATGAGGACTTGTTCCCGCTCAAAAGTCTAGAAACGTTTGTTCTACGACTTTTTTGGAAAATAGCTAGTTTAGCGGGAAATCGCTAAAAACCGCTAAAATTGAAACCCTCATAGCATCCAAACGATAGAAGCTACAAATGTGATCTATATATTGTTGAAAAAGTAGTTCGAAAAGCTTTTAAGCACAGCTGTAAATTTTTTTGCTGAAGAACACAGGTAATAAGCTACAGGTAAAAAAAAAGGATTTTTGCTCACATTTTGGCGATTTAAGAAAAATATGCGTTTCAAATGACTTTTAAATATGATATATGTTGAAGACAATTCCATTCCACGTTTCTTGACATACAACACATATCTGTAAAAATACGTTTGGGCAAAATAGTACCTATTAACTGAATATACCATTTTCCTTTACACTACTGCATGTACATATGTTATGCAGTATGTACACTGCTTGCTTGCTGCAGAAGTATACTGCTTGCAAGTGGTGAATTCTTTTTGCGTCAGATAAAACATATTATAATTGCGATTACAACAAGATCGGTATATAAGGTGCGTTTCATAATCATAAGACACCCCATTTTTTGTTAATATTTCAGAAAATACATTTTTTATCGAAGTTGTTTTTTTATATAATATTCTTAGCAATAAAACCAACAAGTTTTAGTAGAATTTAGAATGGCTAGTTTATGCAAATAATATTAATTAAGGAAAAAGCAATATTTGGGCGTTTCATAAATATAAGACACTTTTCAATAATGATTTAACAAATTGATTCATTGGCAATTCTTTGGGATTATGTGCAGAAATTAAACTTTTTTATAGTCAATGAGATCACTCCAACCTTTAGCAATACAAAAAAATTTGTTTTTCATCGATTCTTTTCACTTTCTAAAAAGATTGGGATCCAGCTTACCCCATTCGGTCATAGTTGCCGTCTTAGGTTCGTCAATAGCGTTAAATTTTCGTTTTTTCATCGTTATCCCGTCTTACTTATGTACTCCAAACATTTTTAATGGGATTCACATCCGGGGAACATGCCAGGCAGTTTACTGTTTGGATTGAGCAATCAGTTAATAAGCGTTTTTTCCTCTGCTAACATGAATGCGAGCGTTGTTTTGATGAAAAACAAGAGGATCTCCACTGTTTGCTTCAATATAAGGAAGGAGACTGCTTTCTAATACACGAATGTACTTCTTGCTCTTCATTCGAGATGATATAAACCGTAAATCCAACATGGCTTTCGATGTAAAAGCACCGTTCATCATAACGGAACCGCCACCCATATTTCGTTTTGAAAAGTAAATTGGATCCTTTTGAAAATCGCTCCAATAGAATAGCGAGTCATCAGGACCATCAAGATTCTTCATCTTTTCATCAGAAAAAATAATTTAGAAAGGAAAAATTGTAAATCAGAGGAATTTAAGGACCAGATTTATGTCTTGATGTGTTCCTGTGGGTAGAAAGATGATCTTCCTCAAATTAACGCCGCGCCTGCTTGTGACGTGGAATAAGATGTAGTTCTTTCAACATTTTCGAGAACTTAGTATCCTTTCTCAGCTGTAGGGTGCAAAAAATCGTGGTTTTTTATGCTTTCTTGCCCACAGGCGCGGCCAAATTGGTGCAAGAAACGGGTGAGTTTGACCTTTACCAATAATCTTTCAGAGACTTAACGTATAAAGCACAATTGTTTTTTACCAGTTATCTTTAAATTAACGAAATTACTTGAATTCTATAAAATAAAATCGGACTACGCATCGAATTCTCTTAATTTTTCGCGAAATTAGAGATAATGATATGTAAAGGTCATTCGAGGTCAAAATTTATCCCTAATCTTCACTCTACAATATTATACCTCGCGGCATATTTGTTAAAATGGATTAGATTATCAATAAAACATCAAACAAAATCGCACTCATTACATTTTAGTTCACTAAACTCAATTTTTCAACAACTGTCTTATCATTATGAAACG
>JBAMBL010001794.1:0-15121 GCA_037043405.1 Drosophila subquinaria
TATTTGGGTATCTTGATTAGAGCACTCGTTTTGGCTTTGGCCTATTGTTTTTAGTGTGGTTGTCGAGTGCCGCTGCTTTGAGGTCACTTTGACAACTGTTACCGCAACTGTTGCAGCCCCATTTAACGGTATACGAGCTTATGTAGCCAACACTGAGAGACAATAAGCAGCACACGGAAAAGGACGGAGAAAGAAGGACAGTGCAAGAAAAGCAGAGGACAGAACGGGACAGACAAACAAAATGCCACTTGTGTCGAGTATCATTTGAGAAAAATGTTAAATACACTAAGCGAAAATGAAAAGCAAGAGAGACAGAGAAGAAGGTTAAAAGTCACAAGCGTATGAGTTGCAAATAAAACCAACAAAATAACACATGAAGAGCAAGAAGCAACAACAGAGCGAAGAGCGAAAGAGAGAGGAGAAATTAGAAAAACATGAGGCTTCCGGACTGTCCACGGACACAAGGCAAGTAGGAGGAGGATGCGGGTGGACAAGGACACGGCAAGAGAGGGAAGTGGGAGAGGGAGAGGGAGTAAGGGTAAAAGTAGATACTGCAATGCAGCTTACCAACCAAATGCTGTTTGTATCAGCTAAAAGCATGCACATACACACACAAATACACAAATGTATATTTATACACACATATACATACTTAATTCTTTTTTTCACTCTTATGCCATTTCCCTGTGCTGTTGCTGTTGCTGTTGTTGTTGCCATTCCTGTTGCGGTTTGGCTTTTAATATTAAGCGCTGTAGTTGACGCTGAAACTGAAGCAGAAGCAGAAGAAGAAGCAGAAACAGAAGCTGACGCTGCTTGTTTTCTGCTAGTTTGTATAGTTTTTTGGCAAGACAGCTTTTCCACCCAAACAAAAAAATGAGAGAGCGAAAGAAAAACGACAACAACTTATGTACATAATAACCCCATATGAGTGTGATTAGGTGTGTGCTTGAGTCAAGTTCTGTGAGTTTTCTGTAAGCTAAGCACATTCCAAAATGTGAAAGTGTTAAGCCAGCAGTTGCTACCACCCCACTACAAAAATAAATAAAAAATTCAAAACTAAATCTCTGAATGAGTAAAAAAATAGCAGAAAAGGAGCTGGAGTTGAAATAAAATATAAATAAATGTGCTCGCAATCGCAAATCAAAGGGAGCACATTATGCATATTGCATGCCCCATGCTCCATGGACCATGACCCATGACGCATGACCCCTTGACTTGCCCAGGTGGCAGCCACAGCGGTTGGCCGCCCGAATCCTAATATGCAACAGCAGCCACAGCAGAAACGTGCCCATAAATTATTAATTTCCATCACTTTTTCCCCTTTTCCATCTCTCTTTCTATTCGCCCCATCTCAGTCGAGCATATGAACTTATTCTATGCTCATGTGCTCATTGTTGCAACAATGCAAAATCTATTTTTACTTGACTGTTAGACGTTAAATTGCAGAGATCCTGAATTTATATTGACATTTGATTGTCTCTCACTTTGACACGAAAAGTCAATTACGACATGGGATGCATCTTAACAAAATCCAAATACATAATTTAAGCCAAGAAAAGACGGCACAACTAACATAAGAAATCACTTCAAATGTTCCGTGGGGTCTTTGAAGATACAACATGCATTTCCAAATGCATTAACATTTGATGATGTGAGTGATTTCTTTACTCGACTCTTAGCCAGATTTAGTTTAGCTTAAAAGTTATACAAGTGCAACGATTTTTTTGGCATTTCAAATTCATTTTAAATACATATTTTTTATTATTTAAGACTTCATTTAAAAAATCTTAAAATAATAATGAATCATATTCTTAAATAAGATTAAAAAAATTACTAAATTTTCTTGACTTTCTTGATTTAAGCGTATTTTTGCCAAAATTTTAAAAGTTTCCCTGACATTTTTGCTTTTGGTTCTTCATTGCAATCCAATTAGAGATCACTCCAGTTGATTGCGTGCTCTGACTGATATATGTAGTTGGTAACACACATGTCCTGGGATGGCATTGCCGTATGAGATTATCATATTTCTTCGTCACTTGCAGCTCGCCTCAACTCTGCGTATACTTGATTTTTTGTTTTGTTTTTTGTGTTTTGTGTTTGTCGCACAACAACTTTCAACTAAATAATATAAAATATGTATGTGCAAGCCAAGCTGGCAAATTACGAGCTGGGTGTCCTTATGCAGTGCAGTTGGCAGCACTTGCCAGCTGGCAATTCAACTACTACCAAAACAGCAACAGGAACAACAACAACAACAGCGAAAGGGAGAGAGAGAGTGAGAGTGCAGGAGAACCGCAGAGAAAACTAAAAAGAAAAGTGCAAGAGTTGCTGCCAAGCAAGCGACAACAACAACAGCAACAACAGAGAAAAAGTCAAATTAAATTTCGCATAATTTTGTCATTGTTGTTGTTCTTATTATTGTTGTTGTTGTTGTTGTTGTTGTTGTTGTTGTTGGTAGATGCGCTTTCGTTTACTTTTTGAAAAAGTTTTTTGTTTTTGCGGCTTGGCTCAACTTTTTTGCCAGCCACATGTCGCATTTGCTAGAATTTGTTGTTTTGGCGCAGTTTCCCTCTCATCTCTCGGCTGCTTCTTCTTCATCTACATCTTCTACTGCTTCTTTTTCATATTTTTCTCGGCTTTTCATTTGATGAAAAATTGCAGGCCGAACTTGAACCAAATATGCATAGCATGAACTGCAGCTGGGGGCTGAAACAGCTGTAAGATAAAAACAATTCTGGGCCGCAAAAGTTTTTGGCCAACTGCTTGGCACACACACACACAAAAACACAAATCAAAAAGTGGCCAAATGAGGCGCACGAATCTAATTAGTTTGCCTGCTTAAGGTCCCATTTCCCTTCACTTCCCAACACTCGCAATGAAAGCGGAAGTTTACCTTGTGCCTTGTGCGATTTGGCCATTGTTTGTGTGCGCGCCAAGCAATTAGCCAAACAGTGGCGATGTCCATGTCCATGTAAGCAGGCAGCCATTGCCATTCAAGCCTAAATGTCACTACCTGTTCGCCTGTCCACCTGGCCGAGACTCAGAAACAATGGCACAAAAGCACAAACAAAAGCGGACAGAGAGACTCTAATCTGCACTAAATTGTTGTTTATTTTTTGGCTTTAAACGCTGTGTTTAGTCCCGGCCATTTTCGCGTGGCAATCGACCATTGAGCGAGAACGCTAATTAGCCAACGCTTTTTGTCCCCTCAGTTGGTCAGGTATCCGGGCTAGAAACTCCCGCCAACACCCCTCTCCCCATCCATATAAAAAATTAATATGCCAAGTCCTCGGCACAAAGGCGAAAGGCGAAAGGAGAAACACAAATGCATATTTATGAGCTACTCAAAATCCTGCAGTCAGTCTGCTCCTGGCACTGTTATTAACTCATAGCTCCAGCTACTCACACACACAAACACACAGCCACACATATATATATGGCTGACTATGTTTTTGCTTATATTCTAAAGACTATTATTATATGGTAAGCTAAATGGTTTAACCATGAGTTACAAAAAGTTATACACGATATTTGAAGTGTGAGCTAAGTTTTCTACAATAACAAGAAAAGCTACTCGTAGTACTTGACGAGGGTGCATTGATAAGTCTTTGGCCAAAGTAAGAAAATAAATCTCTTTGATTGTTAATACTTTTACTTTTCAGCATTTTCACTGATAAAAAATAAGGTGGGTAGACCAGTAACTTATCAGCACTACCTCTTGATTATTGGTATGCTTAGTAAATTATTAAAAATTATTCTATTTCAATTTTTATTTTTAAATCAAAAAACAAGTCTAATTTTCTAATTTTTATTATAATAAAAATCAAAAAAAAAAAGTTTTTTTCTACTCAAAAAAAAACAGAAAATGTTAATCTGGGATGCCACAGAAATCGTTTTCGCTTGAATTTCACTTAAATTTGTATGAAATGTTAGTGAAATTCAAGCGAAATCGATTTCTGTGGCATCCCCGAATATATTTTTATATTTATAGTATTTTATCTGAGATTCTCCAATTAGTCGAGATAGTTATTATCAGCTACGATTTGTATTAACTTTTAAAAACTAATAATGAGAATGTTTATGTCTCGTATATTTGGTATACAATACTCTTAATTAAATTACCTTTACATGGGGCACAAAAATTGCTTTATGCTTATTATTATGTTGTTGTACACTTGACATTTAATTGGCTCACCTCTGTTAATCAAAAGGAAACGAAATCAAGTGCAATTTCTGAAAAGCTGAAAGCTGAAAAATGTGCTAGTGTGAGAAAATTGTGTGTGTGTGAGAGTGTGTGTGTGTGTCTGTGTTTATGGTGTGTTGTTAGGGATCACAGCGTCAGTTTCTATTAACGCATGTGAGTCTGAAGTTGAACAGCTCGACAGACTCAAAGCAAAAGGATAGTTCGCTTTGTTGGCATTCCTTGCACTGCATCTTTTAGGTGACACCGAAAAAGAGAGACATCGAGAGAGAAAGAGTGAGTGAGAGAGAATAACAGTCACAAAGTTGCCTTCAACGGGGCATAAAATGTAATTAGTTGTAATTGATTTAAGCACAAGTAATGTTGATTAAATGGGTGGAAAAGGCGCGCTTGTGGCTGTTGATATGACAACGACAAGCCTGCAACATTGTGGTAAGCCTGACATGCAACAAGCTGAGAAAAGGGTACAAAGGGGAGTCAAAGGGGGTAGCTACTTGTATTCGCATGTGTCTTGGACCCTTGCTCATATTTATTTTCTTTTTTTTTGAGCTGGCTGTCATGTGACGATATGAACAAAGTTTCTTGCAGCGCCGTTGACAGCGCAACAAAAGTCTTGACAATGTGACAACAACAGTGGGAAAGCAAAGTACTCGTACAAAGTGCAATTGTTGCAGACACCCCAGAACAGAACCCCAAAGACCCAAAGACTTTGCAGAAGTTCATTTGCCAGTCCAAGTCACAGCGGGTTCAACTCGAAGGACAACACAAGATACTAGACTCAAAAATGTTCAGCTGACAACTGACACAAAGTTGCATTGGGCCATGGCTACTTAGCTGCGCATAAGCCAACTGCAGTTGGTAGTCGGCATTTGGTAGTCGGCATTTGGTAGTCGGCATTTGGCAGTTGACAGTCGCCAGTTGACAGTCAGTGGCCGGGCGACAACCGCCAGATGCCAAAAGCCACACCACACACACTTTGCTTATGACCATCCTCACTCCCTGCCCTTCCCTTCTCTTCCGTTCATCCCACTCTGGCCATAATAGCAGCTGGAGTTGTGGCATTTGTTTGCCTATCTTCAGTTATTTGTACTCGATGTGCGCTAATTTGATTGTGTTCGTGCGATAAACAGACATCGCATCGGTCTAACTGCAAACTCATCTGGCCCGACTCAGGCTCAGACCAGACCAGACGATTAAATAGGCACGACCCCGTGGCAAATGGAGCCACATGACGCCTCCATGCATACATCCGGCGGCAAATAGTGTTGGGCCTCTCCTCTGTGATGGGATTTTGCGATTTATTTGCCAAGTGTAAAAGACAAAGAGCCAAGCAGCCAAGGAGTCAACCCAAACAGCTAACCAGCCAAACAGCCAAGCAGCCAAAGAGTCAGCCTTGAAGTGTAGGCCAAAATGCAGATAAGATAGCAGGCCAAAAGCAATTGAGCCGAGTAAAGGAACAACTATGTAAAGTAATCAAGGAAACGTAAACGGAAAGCGTCTAGGCACAAAAACACGATATCTTAATGAAGTATCGATTGCGTCATTGCCAACGCCACCAAAAGGCAGTTCCTTCTGATCCTGTTGGTTTTCTGGTTGTTGCTGTTGAGACGACTGTGGGTGCATGGACCGAATTGAAAGGCATTTTAAAATGACATTTCAAAAGAAGTCACAGTGGAAAGCAGTTGACCAAATTTGCATACGACATATAATGATCAATGTCGGTACCAAACAAATTCCTAAGAATAATGTCAAGAACAGATTTGTCCAGCCTGTGAGTGCTCAAAAAACTATCTAGATGTCTATGATAATTTTAGAGAAACTATTTTGGTTAACCTATACCGAAAAAAATATAAACTCATATTCTAAAAATTATTTTAAAATTTTTACAAATAAAACTGAAAATATACATGATGAAAAAGTTAAAAAAAAATTACTAAAACACATTTTTTAGTACTTTGATATGTGGATTCAGTTTTTGCTTTAAAAATTGCACTTATTGAAATTGGAAAATCAATTGAATTTTTAAACAAATATTTTCAAATTTATGGCTTATGTATTATGATGTTCAAATATAAATGCATATTTATTTATTTTTTGATAATGATTTTTTTTAGACATAAAATTTAAGTGCATTTTTTGATATGATTGTAAATAAAAATTATATTCGTTGAGGTTTATGCATCAATCAAAAACAGTTCTATGCAGACAGATCGTATATTAGCATCTTTTGGTGTTTTAGGATGGAATCACATTAGACTAAAAATTAAGACATGCCCATTGTATTGTGAACTCGGTTCTGCTGAGAGCTCCAGGCAGAATTCGAATTTCATTTGCTTGTTTAGCTCTTATCGGATATTTGGCCCCGTCTGGCCGCAGGCAGTTGGCCTGTCACTCATTGTTGACGTTTGCCTATCAATGCTAGAAGACTACGAGAACGAGTACGAATACGAATACTCCTAGCAGGAGGAGTATGAGTACTCTTTTGCCAGTATTTGAGTCTACAGTCGACTCAGAGCGCGGTTTGGCTTAATTATTTAAAGTGGCAAAAGTTTTCTTACTGCGACCAAAAACACGCATACGAAATCCCAAATGAGTTCATTTAAAAAACAGCCTAACTCGCTATCAGGATGTCAGGTACGAGAATTCGCGCTCCTTGCTAAATATTCAATAAGCGGCAATTGTTGTAGCATACAAATGGGCGCATTAGGGCGTAATTTACAATCGGAGCTGTCGGAGCTGAAATTGCGCACACAAAATGTCGAGTATGAAGTTCCACAAAACGTAGTTTCAGCTCAGTCTCTGTATGTGAAAAGCAATTCTGCATTCAAGAGCTCTGTATGAGTGTGGGTGTGTGTGTGTGTGTGTAACCAAATGAGTCAAAAGGGAAACATTAGTCATGCCCAAAAAAAATATGGCTGGCATACAGGAAACGGCAGCTATAAGCATATTCATACGTTACCTTTGTTCGGTCCAGGTTCGATTTGCATTGTTTGGTTCCCAGCAGATCCAATGATCGGCTTTAAGCTCTTTAACAGTCGAATTTGCGAAATGCTATCAACACTCTTTTAATTAGAGCACAAAAAGGGCGAATTTCAAGAAAATTCATTAAAGAGAGAGGACTGGTAACTGGTAACTGGAAGAAAGACAGCAGGAGGACCAGCATCTGGTGAAATCGTAATAGAAATGCCAGGAGGATGCCAGAGGATGTCAGAGGATGCCAGAGGATAGGGCAAGGCAAATGTCTGGCGGTGCAGAAGCTGAAGCTGAAGCTGATGCTGTTGCCACCTGGCTGCTGCTTTGGGCCTCGTCTAACTTTGGCGCTTGTTAGCAGGAAACAATGTCAAACTCATTAGTGCTCCCAAAAGGCTTTCTTTTACAGTGTCGCCAAGCAGTACGCACACACGCTCAAACACACACTTATATACACATTCCTCTGCATTTAGAGATGTATATGTGTACTGCTGTGAGCCACTGTGCAGCAGCCGCTTTGAACTTTTTCTTCGCATTTACTTAATGGATTAATGAGATTTTTTGTTTGCCGAAGCCAACATCTTGGAAAGACGCCTAGGCAAAACGAGACGAAGAAGGACGAAGGTCGCTTTGCTTTTCCTTCTCTTTCCTATTTTTATTTTTTTTTTTTTGCTTCTTTGGGTAAACACATTTTATGTGCAGAGGTGCAAAATGCAAAAGCAAAGACTGTTTTTTAGGTTACAAGTTTGCAAAGAGTAAAATAGGTTTTCAAATTTATCTAGCTAAGCTTTAAGTAATTACTTTAAGTTTAAGATGTGTTAAATTTAATGGAATTTGATTGGCTTAGTAAGTAGCTTATACTGCAGTAATATATGCCTTTAACACATTATTATGGTTATAATGTGTTTTTAATCAAATGACTGGAAAGTTTTGATATTGCGTTTTTAGTATAATATTTTATTATCCTTTCTGCCATAAAAAATTCCTGTGAAAGTACTTGCATTATTTGTCTTTCTTAGCAAACAAATAAATCTTCTAGTCTTCCTTTAAAGAAACACAGCACATAAAATCCAAAGATGAAAATTGCTCGACCTTAAACTATCCTTTTCAATTTAATATAAACATATAATTTAATTTACTTTTTTGTTTACCTACATATATATTTTTTGAATTTGGAAGATTATAAAAATTATTAGTTGAAAGATTTTAAAGCAAAAGAAATTTTAATCTCTTAAGAGAAAATAAGATTTTTTTTAATTGTTTAAATCATTTTATTTCTTTAACCGGAAACCGAATGCTGCAATAACCGTTTAATAACCGATCTATGTACTATTACGGTTAGTTGCATTTTAATCAAAAATTAAATTAATTTATTTTGTTTATGTATAATCAACGTTTTTCAAATTAACTTTGATACAATTGGCACTAAATGTAAAAATAAAACTCATAATATTCATTTAATTTCTTTTAATTATTAAATTAATGAATTTTTTATATTAACATTAAGATATTTATAACATTTTTTCAACTATTTTGTTTTCCCACGAAACCGAAATTCGGTTCTTTTTGTTAAAGTTATATTCTCTTGGGCCTGTCTCAATTTATGTTGCACTTCAAACCAATCATATACCCATGAGTGGTGTTTACAGGGTATACATACTTGAGATTTGCTCCTTATGCTGTCCCAATAAACGAATGCCTAAAGCATTGTTGACACCTTTGTGGCGACACGACCACAGGTACAGGTACAGAGGGCACTCCTCTTTAGTGTCATAATCACCAACATAGCAAGGGGAGCTGACATTTTTTTACACAGTTGACAGTTGCTGGCGCTAAGCTGAGCAGCTGCCTCGGCCCTCGGCCCACATCACACAAATGACTTTGAATTATTTGTTTACCTGGCACATCACAGCGAATAGCCAGCTTCAGGTTTAGTTTTAGCCTTAGCTTCTCCCACTGCTGATGGTGCTGCTGGTGTTTATCCTGGTGTTGTTGAAGCTTTTGTGGCTAGCAGGCACAATGGTGCGTAACAAATCGCAGCCATAAACTGTTGAAAGGCAACCATGGCGACGTTGACTGTTGCCTACTTACTGGGGAAGGGGAGGGTTTAGAAGCAAGTGCTGCCATAATAATTCACAATTTTTCACAGTTAAGTGTCAGGCTACGCAAAAAGAATGCCAACAAAGTGTTGTGCACAATTGTCGGTTACTAAGCGGGGCATTAAATCAAATGGATGGCCAAAAAAAACAATCCTTAACTTAACTAGCTGGTTGGTTTGTTGGTTGCCTTTACGGCTTACGTTGCGTATGCGCAATGTCTGGTGCTCAGGTGCAATTGCAGCGCCAAAACAAACAGCACAATTACATGATTATGCATTTGCATTAGCCATTTAAATGTCGTGCACACAGCCAACAATTCCATTGGCCAGTGCTGACTGCCTGCAAGTGGCACGTTGGAGCTGCCAAAAGACCGCTGCCTACGGGGCATATTAGGCAGTACTCACTGTTCAGTTCTCATACAATGCTGCCGGCATTTATTCGACTGCCTGATGACGCCGCCGCCTGCACTCCATGTGTGCGCCACTTCAAATGTCACCACAGACGTCAACTGCGGCAGTAAACAACAGCAACAACAACAGCAACAACAACAGCAGCAGAAACAATATAGGGAGGCAGACAACTGGCCATACACAGAGCGAAAATATCAAGTATTTTGTACTTAAAACGTCACATTTCTTACTTGAAGTCAAGTATTTCTATCTTATTTCTTTTTTTTTTTTTTTTTTAAATGACGGAAAGTATATATTTTTGCTTTTCATTCCGAAGAACTTAAAAACACATGTTTGACTACATTGACGGGGGGAATCGAACCCAGCTTTTTTTCAAACTGGAAGTTCTACTTATGTGACAGGTCGGCGACTCTAACCACTGAGCTACCAGACCACACTCTATCTTATTTCAAGTACGATATTTAAAGTACAAAATCAAAGTATTTTAATATCTTTAAAAGTAAAGCATAATATCCAGTAGTTGAAAATATTTTGGCCGCTCAAAATGTTCGATGTTTTGATGTCGGACCTTACAGAATTCAGTGTGACAGTATAATACAAAAAATCCCTAAAAAGTTGAGAGATTGTTGGTCTTATGCTGCTGTGGTCACACTGTTCGTTAGCTGTGCACAACAAACATATAAATAACGTTGAGCACAACAAAATAGAGAAAATGGACCAAATAGACATAATGAGAGAAGTGGCAGCGACTAATAGCCTAATTATAAAATTAAAAAGATTAATTATAAAAATCCCATCAAAATGTTTTTTCTCGGTCAAATCCCACAATATTGATCTCTGCTGCACTTCTTCAATAAGTCTAATTCGCTCTTTGTGTTCCAAGATCTCAATTTGGCTCTAATTTTGCTGCTTGTTGGTCACCATTTCTGTTCAAAATGATTTCGACTAGTCGAAACACTGAACGAATCGATGTTTTGAAAGGTAAAAAAAAAGCTGCCAGCTGTCATTAAAGAGTGTTGTAAAACACCCAAAAATTTTCTGAGCTGCCCAAATTTTGGTACTGGATACAAGGGTTTAGAAATAGCCTTACAAAATAATTTCGAGCTAGTTTGCAACCCTTTTTTTTATATGGAGTTGATACCTTTCAAACTGGTTTTTCAACAACTGGATACTATGCTTAAGTGACGACTGACTACATATATTATTCTGTTAAATATAGTCTTCAAAGCTCAGTGCCAGTCGAACCGATTCTGATAGCAAACAAGCAAGAACTATTTGGGAATTCTAAGCAAGCGAATGTCAAAAATATACTTGATTTAAATTTTTACGAATTTGATCTGTGAATCTTGAACTTAATTAAGAATTTTGGTATTCATTTCTATTATTTTAAGAGATTTTCTTGATTCATGATTGGTTGTTCTTATATCAAGATTTTTAGTACTTGGTTAAGTCATTTTTTTTTTGCTTTTTTTTCTCTGTGTAGTCCATGTGACAACTGAAAGGCGGCGACATCGTTTCATGCAGCGCATATGTTGGCTTTTAGCATCCAGAATGGTTGTCTACAATCCTTGGCCCTGTCTGTGTCTGTGTCTGTGTATATGGGATCTCCATTTCTACACTTGTGCACTTGTCTCAAAAACGTTGACGTATGTTCGTTTGTTGTTTGTTGTTTTCTGTTGTAGCTGTTTGTCATAGTTTTGCGTTTTAGGAACCAAAAGTTATGTTTTGTCAACATGACAAGGCAGAGAGAGAGAACGGATTACAAACGATATTGAGTTGAGAGTAGAGAGTATTGTTAATTTTAAACAGCTTTTTGCACTTTAAGCACATAAGGCTTGCCTTTTGCTTCTCAATTGTCAATAGCAACAGCAGCATCAATTGTCTGGCCATAATTGCATCTCAGGTAAGCTCTATTGGAAATTGAAATACCAACAGAAATTGAAAGGTTAACCAGACCAAGAATCGAACCTTATTTAAAACACAGTTTTATAGACTGTGAACGAAGAAAAAGTCAATCAAATGAAGCAGATGAAGTTTGTTTGCCTTGTCTCAAGCAGTTTCTCACATGCTGAGAGTCATTTAAAATATGTATGAATATCTGTATATATATTGTGAATCATATTCTACACTCGATGGGAAGTTTCTTTCTTTGGCAACAGCAAACAAAACTCTTCGATGGTAAAGTTTTATGCAAAGCTTCTTTTGTTTCACCTGGAAAACAAAGGAAGTCAAACAAGTTTGCCATAATTTATTATGAAATTTTACTATGCGTTGAAAATGCACTTGGAAGTAATTTACAAGCTGCAGCGCATCAATATGAATGGGGAGTATGGGGGGGGGGGGGGTAGGTGGAGAAAAAGAGGTATGTGCTCAGGTGGTTGGCAAATAAATGTGCCATAAAATTGATTGAAATTGCATTGTGCTTGTTTGTGCAACAGTTTGTGGAGAACAAATAAGTTTGGCAGGCGCTTTGTTTGTCCTCTCTGACCGAAACAGTTCTAAGCGGAAGCGGAAATCAGCTCCAGTGTGTGAGAGAGAGAGAGAGAGAGAGAGAGTGAGCGAGAGAATCCATTTTATCTTTTGTGGTATGCTGACAATTTAGCCGAGTTGTTGGAGTGGTTCCAAAGTTGAGTTGCGAGTTGCGAGTTGCAAGTCGACAAACAGCAAAAGAGAGATGCTCAAAAATAAACCCGACTCGGCTGGCCATGGTAACTGCAACTACAAACTTGCAAGTTTGAAACATTTTCATTAGAGTTAATTAATTTGAAATATGCATTTTTTTCTCACTCTTTGCCCACGCAGATTAAGCGTTAGACAGGAGATGAAAAAGAGGAAAGAGGACGAGCTGAAATCTCTTATGCTACATCTAAAACTTCAAGTGCATTTATGCGAGCATCAGCAAAAATGGACCACAGCAGACGCAGTTGCCTCAACCTTCAGTTTCAGTCCCGTTTCCATCTCCATCCGACAAAGCTGTGAGGTGAAGCGAGTGCCCATTTGGCCGGCAGTAGGTACAAGTATGGCCGAAAGCAGCCAACGTTGCTGGCCACACTTTTTAATTACGCGAAAAGCGGCTGAGCCGCGCAGTTTTGGCTTTGACAGCAAGTTGGGAAAAACCCGTTGACGTCGTTGTCGTTGTCGTTGCGGCTGCAAAACTAAAAAACTGCAAAACCTGGCGAGCTGCTAAGATTTGGCCAATGGCAAAACATTTAATAAGGCGAGGCGAGATCTTCCGCGAACCATGAGGCTGCCATTGGCCAAACTGCAACGGCCAGAGCCACTGAGCCTGGCCAAGTGGCTGGCAGATTAAATTCTGCGGTCGGCTCCCAGGGAGTTCAGTTCTAGCCATGAGCTTTTTTTCGTGTACCCCATTGACAACATCAGGCAATGATAGGACTAGAATCTCAAGTGGCCCCAGGGCAATGCATTGAAATTCCGCCCAGATTATGGCTATTATCAACACTCAAGTCTAAATTGATTAACCAACTTTTGCAGCACGTTAACTTTGATGGCCAAAAGCGCAGCGGAGTTCAAGTGCAGCGCAAGCCAAGTCAGCCAAGTTAGCCAAGTCAGCCAAGTCCGTCCGCTGCAATCTTTCTGAAATATGCGCATCTTCGGCAAACTCCACTTGGTTGAAATCCAGGGAGCCATAGGCAATTCTCAGCCATCCTTAGCCAGAGTTTGCTCGAGTTACCTGCGCCGTGCAAAATTATTAACTACTTCAAAAATCCAAAGTTACATGGAAACTAATTGCGCGGTGGGTGGCAACTCTACCACCAACCAGGGTAACCCACCGGAGAGTGAGAAATGCGGATATGAATTACAGAAATGCGCATGAAAAGGAATTTGTTATGATTTTTAGCGTGCTTTAGTTGAATAATTCAAGTGGCAGCTGTAGCTTAATTAAAGCCAACCGGTGACCGGTGGGCGGTGGTCGTTGGGTGGTGGGCGTGGCAATCTGAAAAATACTCGTACTTACACAAAGAGCGCTCTAACTAATGCAGTTGGACCACAGTGGAACGGTCTGTGGCTATTTCCCATTCTACCCCCAACTAAATTATGCTGATAAAAATGAACGCCATGAAAAGTCACGCTAGTTGCGAGTGCGACAGGCGGAGGAAAGAGGATAGAGGCAAGAGGAAAGAGGAAAGAGATATGCACGACTTCCGCCTTTGCATCCGGTCTGGGTACGTGAGTTTACCATCATGCCTAAATGGCATGAGAGTTCAAGCATGGGGCTAGTTAGTTTATATCCAGCTCAGGCCATAGTTGAATTTGGTTTAGTTGATTTAACTAAATGGCGACAAGTTTAACGAGTGTCACAGATGAGATTCTAAGCATGCCAAGTGCCACGTACACAGATTGCCCACACGACTGGCATACTGACAGGCAGACAGACGGACAGACAGACCACTTGAGTCCACTTCTATGTCAGTTACCATATGCGAAGCTCTGGCCTAAACAAACACATACACACAGACACACGCACCAAGTTACGAACAGTAAAACGCCCACATATTGAAATAAATGCTTTCATATGTGGCAAAGCTAACAAATTTTATAGTTTGACATCGAATTAGCCATGCAGGGAAGTGAGACAGGAGTCATAAAATGGCCGCCAAGAAGGGCGTACAGGCAATCAGCAAATTTCAACCTAAATTCCGAAGCCAAGGCCAAATTGAAGTTGGCAAAAGATAGACAGTTTGTGTAATATCTTTGTATTTGAATTTTAGTTTATATTGTAATCCGAAAAACTTTAAGCTTAAATTATTCATTTACAGTAATTCAAACTGGCCAAAAGTGAATAAAAGACTAATCAGAAATTCTGATTATCTGCAATAAAATGACAATGAATATCCTTTTACCATAACTTTTAACAATTCAAATGACGTTCAGCATTGCTTTCCATTTAAATTCGTAATTTCATTTGTCCCCTTTGACTTTCGGTACGAAATGTACAGCATGGCGTATGCGTAATGACGCATTAACAAGACAATTTTGTACATTTCACAATGACCAAGCAAATTACGCTTCATTTGTGCGGAGTGGCACCTACTATTTCTAGATTTTAATTTATTTCATTACACAAAATTAGATCGCTTATCGCCCACTGAAATCTTAACCCGACAACAAGGACAACACTTAAGCAAATTAATACTAAGGATACACAGCACAGCACAAAACAAGACAAACAACAACAACAACACAAATACCAACACAAATACCAACACAAACACAAACACACACGAGTGAATGATGAGGCGAAATCAAAATCAAAAACAGAGTTCAAAATGTCGCCGCACAGGCTGAGGATGTTTTCCGAGCATCACGAGCATCGCGATAAGCTGAAGGACAATGCGGCCGCCTCCTTTAAAATCTGACTGAAAAGTATGAGATACAAGAGCAAACAAATACTTGGTGTATCTGTGTGTAAGTGTGTG
>JBAMBL010001795.1:0-54989 GCA_037043405.1 Drosophila subquinaria
CGCCCCATAGTGCAGTGCTGTTGCTGTTGTTGTTGCCATTCCTGTTGCGGTTTGGCTTTTAATATTAAGCGCTGTAGTTGACGCTGAAACTGAAGCAGAAGCAGAAGAAGAAGCAGAAACAGAAGCTGACGCTGCTTGTTTTCTGCTAGTTTGTATAGTTTTTTGGCAAGACAGCTTTTCCACCCAAACAAAAAAATGAGAGAGCGAAAGAAAAACGACAACAACTTATGTACATAATAACCCCATATGAGTGTGATTAGGTGTGTGCTTGAGTCAAGTTCTGTGAGTTTTCTGTAAGCTAAGCACATTCCAAAATGTGAAAGTGTTTAGCCAGCAGTTGCTACCACCCCACTACAAAAATAAATAAAAAATTCAAAACTAAATCTCTGAATGAGTAAAAAAATAGCAGAAAAGGAGCTGGAGTTGAAATAAAATATAAATAAATGTGCTCGCAATCGCAAATCAAAGGGAGCACATTATGCATATTGCATGCCCCATGCTCCATGGACCATGACCCATGACCCATGACCCCTTGACTTGCCCAGGTGGCAGCCACAGCGGTTGGCCGCCCGAATCCTAATATGCAACAGCAGCCACAGCAGAAACGTGCCCATAAATTATTAATTTCCATCACTTTTTCCCCTTTTCCATCTCTCTTTCTCTTTCTATTCGCCCCATCTCAGTCAAGCATATGAACTTATTCTATGCTCATGTGCAAATTGTTGCAACAATGCAAAATCTATTTTAACTTGGCTGTTAGACGTTAAATAGCAGAGATTCTGAATTTATATTGACATTTGATTGTCTCTCACTTTGACACGAAAAGTCAATTACGACATGGGATGCATCTTAACAAAATCCAAATACATAATTTAAGCCAAGAAAAGACGGCACAATTAACATAAGAAATCACTTCAAATGTTTCCTGGGGTCTTTGAAGATACAACATGCATTTCCAAATGCATTTAACATTTGATGATGTGAGTGATTTCTTTACTCGACTCTTAGCCAGATTTAGCTTAGCTTAAAAGTTATCCAAGTGCAACGATTTTCTTGGCATTTAAAATTCATTTTATATACATATTTTTTATTATTTAAGACTTCATTTAAAAAATCTTAAAATAATAATGAATCATATTCTTAAATAAGATTAAAAAAATTACTAAATTTTCTTGACTTTCTTGATTTAAAATTTAAGAAGTTTTCCTGACATTTTTGCTTTTGGTTCTTCATTGCAATCCAATTAGAGATCACTCCAGTTGATTGCGTGCTCTGACTGATATATGTAGTTGGTAACACACATGTCCTGGGGTGGCATTGCCGTATGAGATTATCATATTTCTTCGTCACTTGCAGCTCGCCTCAACTCTGCGTATACTTGATTTTGTATAGTTTTTGTTTTTTTGTGTTTTGTGTTTGTCGCACAACAACTTTCAACTAAATAATATAAAATATGTATGTGCAAGCCAAGCTGGCAAATTACGAGCTGGGTGTCCTTATGCAGTGCAGTTGGCAGCACTTGCCAGCTGGCAATTCAACTACTACCAAAACAGCAACAGGAACAACAACAACAACAGCGAAAGGGAGAGAGAGAGTGAGAGTGCAGGAGAACCGCAGAGAAAACTAAAAAGAAAAGTGCAAGAGTTGCTGCCAAGCAAGCGACAACAACAACAACAAAGAAAAAGTCAAATTAAATTTCGCATAATTTTGTCATTGTTGTTGTTCTTATTGTTGTTGTTGTTGTTGTTGTTGGTAGATGCGCTTTCGTTTACTTTTTGAAAAAGTTTTTTGTTTTTGCGGCTTGGCTCAACTTTTTTGCCAGCCACATGTCGCATTTGCTAGAATTTGTTGTTTTGGCGCAGTTTTCCCTCTCATCTCTCGGCTGCTTCTTCTTCATCTACATCTTCTACTGCTTCTTTTTCATATTTTTCTCGGCTTTTCATTTGATGAAAAATTGCAGGCCGAACTTGAACCAAATATGCATAGCATGAACTGCAGCTGGGGGCTGAAACAGCTGTAAGATAAAAACAATTCTGGGCCGCAAAAGTTTTTGGCCAACTGCTTGGCACACACACACACAAAAACACAAATCAAAAAGTGGCCAAATGAGGCGCACGAATCTAATTAGTTTGCCTGCTTAAGGTTCCATTTCCCTTCACTTCCCAACACTCGCAATGAAAGCGGAAGTTTACCTTGTGCCTTGTGCGATTTGGCCATTGTTTGTGTGCGCGCCAAGCAATTAGCCAAACAGTGGCGATGTCCATGTCCATGTAAGCAGGCAGCCATTGCCATTCAAGCCTAAATGTCACTACCTGTTCGCCTGTCCACCTGGCCGAGACTCAGAAACAATGGCACAAAAGCACAAACAAAAGCGGACAGAGAGACGCTAATCTGCACTAAATTGTTGTTTATTTTTTGGCTTTAAACGCTGTGTTTAGTCCCGGCCATTTTCGCGTGGCAATCGACCATTGAGCGAGAACGCTAATTAGCCAACGCTTTTTGTCCCCTCAGTTGGTCAGGTATCCGGGCTAGAAACTCCCGCCAACACCCCTCTCCCCATCCATATAAAAAATTAATATGCCAAGTCCTCGGCACAAAGGCGAAAGGCGAAAGGAGAAACACAAATGCATATTTATGAGCTACTCAAAATCCTGCAGTCAGTCTGCTCCTGGCACTGTTATTAACTCATAGCTCCAGCTACTCACACACACAAACACACAGCCACACATATATATATGGCTGACTATGTTTTTGCTTATATTCTAAAGACTATTATTATATGGTAAGCTAAATGGTTTAACCATGAGTTACAAAAAGTTATACACGATATTTGAAGTGTGAGCTAAGTTTTCTACAATAACAAGAAAAGCTACTCGTAGTAATTGTCGAGGGTGGATTGATAAGTCTTTGGGCAAAGGAAGAAAACAATGCATTTTGATTGTTAACATTTTTACTTTTCAGCATTTTCACTGATAAAAAATAAGGTGGGTAGACCAGTAACTTATCAGCACTACCTCTTGATTATTGGTATGCTTAGTAAATTATTAAAAATTATTCTATTTCAATTTTTATTTTTAAATCAAAAAACAAGTCTAATTTTCTAATTTTTATTATAATAAAAATCAAAAAAAAAAAGTTTTTTTCTACTCAAAAAAAAACAGAAAATGTTAATCTGGGATGCCACAGAAATCGTTTTCGCTTGAATTTCACTTAAATTTGTATGAAATGTTAGTGAAATTCAAGCGAAATCGATTTCTGTGGCATCCTCGAATATATTTTTATATTTATAGTATTTTATCTGAGATTCTCCAATTAGTCGAGATAGTTATTATCAGCTACGATTTGTATTAACTTTTAAAAACTAATAATGAGAATGTTTATGTCTCGTATATTTGGTATACAATACTCTTAATTAAATTACCTTTACATGGGGCACAAAAATTGCTTTATGCTTATTATTATGTTGTTGTACACTTGACATTTAATTGGCGCACCTCTGTTAATCAAAAGGAAACGAAATCAAGTGCAATTTCCCAAATGAGACAAAGCTGAAAAATGTGCTAGTGTGAGAAAATTGTGTGTGTGTGAGAGTGTGTGTGTGTGTCTGTGTTTATGGTGTGTTGTTAGGGATCACAGCGTCAGTTTCTATTAACGCATGTGAGTCTGAAGTTGAACAGCTCGACAGACTCAAAGCAAAAGGATAGTTCGCTTTGTTGGCATTCCTTGCACTGCATCTTTTAGGTGACACCGAAAAAGAGAGACATCGAGAGAGAAAGAGTGAGTGAGAGAGAGTGACAGTCACAAAGTTGCCTTCAACGGGGCATAAAATGTAATTAGTTGTAATTGATTTAAGCACAAGTAATGTTGATTAAATGGGTGGAAAAGGCGCGCTTGTGGCTGTTGATATGACAACGACAAGCCTGCAACATTGTGGTAAGCCTGACATGCAACAAGCTGAGAAAAGGGTACAAAGGGGAGTCAAAGGGGGTAGCTACTTGTATTCGCATGTGTCCTGGACCCTTGCTCATATTTATTTTCTTTTTTTTGAGCTGGCTGTCATGTGACGATATGAACAAAGTTTCTTGCAGCGCCGTTGACAGCGCAACAAAAGTCTTGACAATGTGACAACAACAGTGCGAAAGCAAAGTACTCGTACAAAGTGCAATTGTTGCAGACACCCCAGAACAGAACCCCAAAGACCCAAAGACTTTGCAGAAGTTCATTTGCCAGTCCAAGTCACAGCGGGTTCAACTCGAAGGACAACACAAGATACTAGACTCAAAAATGTTCAGCTGACAACTGACACAAAGTTGCATTGGGCCATGGCTACTTAGCTGCTCATAAGCCAACTGCAGTTGGTAGTCGGCATTAGGTAGTCGGCATTTGGTAGTCGGCATTTGGCAGTTGACAGTCGCCAGTTGACAGTCAGTGGCCGGGCGACAACCGCCAGATGCCAAAAGCCACACCACACACACTTTGCTTATGACCATCCTCACTCCCTTCCCTTCCCTTCCCTTCCCTTCCGTCCATCCCACTCTGGCCATAATAGCAGCTGGAGTTGTGGCATTTGTTTGCCTATCTTTAGTTATTTGTACTCGATGTGCGCTAATTTGATTGTGTTCGTGCGATAAACAGACATCGCATCGTTCTAACTGCAAACTCATCTGGCCCGACTCAGGCTCAGACCAGACCAGGCGATTAAATAGGCACGACCCCGTGGCAAATGGAGCCACATGACGCCTCCATGCATACATCCGGCGGCAAATAGTGTTGGGCCTCTCCTCTGTGATGGGATTTTGCGATTTATTTGCCAAGTGTAAAAGACAAAGAGCCAAGCAGCCAAGCAGCCAAGGAGTCAACCCAAACAGCTAACCAACCAAACAGCCAAGCAGCCAAAGAGTCAGCCTTGAAGTGTAGGCCAAAATGCAGATAAGATAGCAGGCCAAAAGCAATTGAGCCGAGTAAAGGAACAACTATGTAAAGTAATCAAGGAAACGTAAACGGAAAGCGTCTAGGCACAAAAACACGATATCTTAATGAAGTATCGATTGCGTCATTGCCAACGCCACCAAAAGGCAGTTCCTTCTGATCCTGTTGGTTGTCTGGTTGTTGCTGTTGGGACGACTGTGGGTGCATGGACCGAATTGAAAGGCATTTTAAAATGACATTTCAAAAGAAGTCACAGTGGAAAGCAGTTGACCAAATTTGCATACGACATATAATGATCAATGTCGGTACCAAACAAATTCCTAAGAATAATGTCAAGAACAGATTTGTCCAGCCTGTGAGTGCTAAAAAAACTATCTAGATGTCTATGATAATTTTAGAGAAAGTATTTTGGTTAACCTATACCGAAAAAAATATAAACTCATATTCTAAAAATTATTTTAAAATTTTTACAAATAAAACTAAAAATATACATGATGAAAAAGTTAAAAAAAAATTACTAAAACACATTTTTTAGTACTTTGATATGTGGATTCAGTTTTTGCTTTAAAAATTGCACTTATTGAAATTGGAAAATCAATTGAATTTTTAAACAAATATTTTCAAATTTATGGCTTATGTATTATGATGTTCAAATATAAATGCATATTTATTTATTTTTTGATAATGATTTTTTTTAGACATAAAATTTAAGTGCATTTTTTGATATGATTGTAAATAAAAATTATATTCGTTGAGGTTTATGCATCAATCAAAAACAGTTCTATGCAGACAGATCGTATATTAGCATCTTTTGGTGTTTTAGGATGGAATCACAATAGACTAAAAATTAAGACATGCCCATTGTATTGTGAACTCGGTTCTGCTGAGAGCTCCAGGCAGAATTCGAATTTCATTTGCTTGTTTAGCTCTTATCGGATATTTGGCCCCGTCTGGCCGCAGGCAGTTGGCCTGTCACTCATTGTTGACGTTTGCCTATCAATGCTAGAAGACTACGAGAACGAGTACGAATACGAATACTCGTACCAGGAGGAGTATGAATACTCCTTTGCCAGTATTTGACTCTACAGTCGACTCAGAGCGCGGTTTGGCTTAATTATTTAAAGTAGCAAAAGATTTCTTACTGCTACCAAAAACACGCATACGAAATCCCAAATGAGTTCATTTAAAAAACAGCCTAACTCGCTATCAGGATGTCAGGTACGAGAATTCGCGCTCCTTGCTAAATATTCAATAAGCGGCAATTGTTGTAGCATACAAATGGGCGCATTAGGGCGTAATTTACAATCGGAGCTGTCGGAGCTGAAATTGCGCACACAAAATGTCGAGTATGAAGTTCCACAAAACGTAGTTTCAGCTCAGTCTCTGTATGTGAAAAGCAATTCTGCATTCAAGAGCTCTGTATGAGTGTGGGTGTGTGTGTGTGTGTGTAACCAAATGAGTCAAAAGGGAAACATTAGTCATGCCCAAAAAAAATATGGCTGGCATACAGGAAACGGCAGCTATACGCATATTCATACGTTACCTTTGTTCGGTCCAGGTTCGATTTGCATTGTTTGGTTCCCAGCAGATCCAATGATCGGCTTTAAGCTCTTTAACAGTCGAATTTGCGAAATGCTATCAACACTCTTTTAATTAGTGCACAAAAAGGGCGAATTTCAAGAAAATTCATTAAAGAGAGAGGACTGGTAACTGGTAACTGGAAGAAAGACAGCAGGAGGACCAGCATCTGGTGAAATCGTAATAGAAATGCCAGGAGGATGCCAGAGGATGTCAGAGGATGCCAGAGGATAGGGCAAGGCAAATGTCTGGCGGTGCAGAAGCTGAAGCTGAAGCTGATGCTGTTGCCACCTGGCTGCTGCTTTGGGCCTCGTCTAACTTTGGCGCTTGTTAGCAGGAAACAATGTCAAACTCATTAGTGCTCCCAAAAGGCTTTCTTTTACAGTGTCGCCAAGCAGTACGCACACACGCTCAAACACACACTTATATACACATTCCTCTGCATTTGGAGATGTATATATGTACGGGTGTGTACTGCTGTGAGCCACTGTGCAGCAGCCGCTTTGAACTTTTTCTTCGCATTTACTTAATGGATTAATGAGATTTTTTGTTTGCCGAAGCCAACATCTTGGAAAGACGCCTAGGCAAAACGAGACGAAGAAGGACGAAGGTCGCTTCGCTTTTCCTTCTCTTTCCTATTTTTATTTATTTTTTTTTTTGCTTCTTTGGGTAAACACATTTTATGTGCAGAGGTGCAAAATGCAAAAGCAAAGACTGTTTTTTAGGTTACAAGTTTGCAAAGAGTAAAATAGGTTTTCAAATTTATCTAGCTAAGCTTTAAGTAATTACTTTAAGTTTAAGATGTGTTAAATCTAATGGAATTTGATTGGCTTAGTTAGTAGCTTACACTGCAGTAACGTTTGACTCTAACACAATATTATAGTTATAATGTGTTTTTAATCAAATGACTGGAAAGTTTTGATATTGCGTTTTTAGTATAATATTTTATTATCCTTTCTGCCATAAAAAATTCCTGTGAAAGTACTTGCATTATTTGTCTTTCTTAGCAAACAAATAAATCCTCTAGTCTTTCTTTAAAGAAACACAGCACATAAAATCCAAAGATGAAGATTGCTCGACCTTAAAATATCCTTTTCAATTTAATATAAACATATAATTTAATTTACTTATTTGTTTACCTACATATATATTTTTGATTTTGTAAGATTATTAAAATTATTAGTTGAAAGATTTTAAAGCAAAAGAAATTTTAATCTCTTAAGAGAAAATAAGATTTTTTTTAATTGTTTAAATCATTTTATTTCTTTAACCGGAAACCGAATGCTGCAATAACCGTTTAATAACCGATCTATGTACTATTACGGTTAGTTGCATTTTAATCAAGAATTAAATTAATTTATTTTGTTAAGTTATAATAAATGTTTTTCAAATTAATTTTGATACAATTGGCACTAAATGTAAAAATAAAACTCATAATATTCATTTAATTTTTTTTAATTATTAAATCAACGAATTTTTTATATTAAAATTAAGATATTTATAACATTTTTCAACTAATTTTTTTTCCCCAAACCGAAATTCGGTTCTTTTTGTTAAAGTTATATTCTCTTGGGCCTGTCTCAATTTATGTTGGACTTCAAACCAATCATATACCCATGAGTGGTGTTTACAGGGTATACATACTTGAGATTTGCTCCTTATGCTGTCCCAATAAACGAATGCCTAAAGCATTGTTGACACCTTTGTGGCGACACGACCACAGGTACAGGTACAGAGGGCACTCCTCTTTAGTGTCATAATCACCAGCATAGCAAGGGGAGCTGACATTTTTTTACACAGTTGACAGTTGCTGGCGCTAAGCTGAGCAGCTGCCTCGGCCCTCGGCCCACATCACACAAATGACTTTGAATTATTTGTTTACCTGGCACATCACAGCGAATAGCCAGCTTCAGGTTTAGTTTTAGCCTTAGCTTCTCCCACTGCTGATGGTGCTGCTGGTGTTTATCCTGGTGTTGTTGAAGCTTTTGTGGCTAGCAGGCACAATGCACTATGGGGCGAAATCCGAAAAATCGACTATTTAGTCATTTTATCAAGGTATTCATTTTACTACTGTTTTGGTATTAACATCTTAAGAAAACTTCAAACTGTAAAGTTCTGTACCAAAAATGTTAAATAACAGAAAAATGTTAACCCTGACAGCTGTTAAAGTCAGCTGTTGCTTCCGAAAAGCACGTTCGTTAACAGTGCAACATTTTTGCAGCCTATTTTCAAATTGGTATTGCACAAAGGCTAATCATTTTTTTTACAATATTTAAAATGGATACCAATTATACGGGTTTGTACTATGTGTTGGTTTTACTAGTATTCTGTATTTGTACGTGTTCTGTTTATATTGTGTTATATTAATTAATGGTTTGAAAGATAATTTCTTGGAAAGAAATATCAACTTTGCGAAGGAATTTAGCAATGATGCTTAACGAGGCTTAATGTAAGTCCAACTGTATGTCGTAGATCCATTCAATGTTATTTAAAGGCAATATGTCTCAATTTGAACAATTTGCGATAATCCGCGCAAATAAATTTTTTAGGACGTAACCTCACAATTTTTCCATGCTGATTTGCTCGCTTGTCGTATGAGGTATTTGACCAGTTTTTGAGGTATTTATTATTAACTCGAGAACTACTTCATATATTTTGATGCGGTTTTTTTTCTAGTGTTATGTATACCCCTAGAAATTTTTTGGAAAAAGAGGCGTGTCAAAATCCCAGCCCCAAATTTTTTTGTTTTTTAATTTTATGCTCACAACCATATATTAGACCACACAACTTTCTTTGTCTAACAATTAGTTTTTCTCTTTATTGCTAATAATAAACAAGCTCAAAGCTTGTTATTTGGAACAAAAATTATGAGCTTACTTGCTACCGATACCAAAAAAAAATATAAAAAAAACTAAGGCCGGGGGTGGTGACACGCCCACTTTTCCAAAAACATTTCTGAACGTGTACATAACATGAATAAAAAAACCGTATTCAAAAATTTAGCTTATTATAGAAGTTATTAATAAATATTCGATATTTCGGATTTCGCCCCATAGTGCAATGGTGCGTAACAAATCGCAGCCATAAACTGTTGAAAGGCAACCATGGCGACGTTGACTGTTGCCTACTTACTGGGGAAGGGGAGGGTTTAGAAGCAAGTGCTGCCATAATAATTCACAATTTTTCACAGTTAAGTGTCAGGCTACGCAAAAAGAATGCCAACAAAGTGTTGTGCACAATTGTCGGTTACTAAGCGGAGCATTAAATCAAATGGATGGCCAAAAAAAGGAAACAAGCCTTAACTTAACTAGCTGGTTGGTTTGTTGGTTGCCTTTACGGCTTACGTTGCGTATGCGCAATGTCTGGTGCTCAGGTGCAATTGCAGCGCCAAAACAAACAGCACAATTACATGATTATGCATTTGCATTAGCCATTTAAATGTCGTGCACACAGGCAACAATTCCATTGGCCAGTGCTGACTGCCTGCAAGTGGCAAGTTGGAGCAGGCAAAAGACCGCTGCCTACGGGGCATATTAGGCAGGACTCACTGTTCAGTTTTCATACAATGCTGCCGGCATTTATTCGACTGCCTGATGACGTCGCCGCCTGCACTCCATGTGTGCGCCACTTCAAATGTCACCACAGACGTCGACTGCGGCAGTAAACAACAGCAACAACAACAGCATCAACAACAGCAACAACAACAGCAACAACAACAGCAGCAGAAACAATATAGGGAGGCAGACAACTGGCCATACACCGAGCGAAAATATCAAGTATTTCGTACTTAAAACGTCACATTTCTTACTTGAAGTCAAGTATTTCTATCTTATTTCAAGTACGATATTTAAAGTACGAAATCAAAGTATTTTAATATCTTTAAAAGAAAGTGACGACTGACTACATATATTATTCTGTTAAATATAGTCTTCAAAGCTCAGTGCCAGTCGAACTAATTCTGATAGCAAAGATCCAAGAACCATTTGGGAATTCTAAGCAAGCGAATGTCAAAAAGATACTTGATTTCACTTGTTACGAATTTGATCTGTGAGACTCGAACTTAATTAAGAATTTTGATATTCATTTCTATTATTTTAAGAGTTTGTCTTGATTCAAGATTGGTTGTTCTTATATCAAGATTTTTAGTACTTGGTTAAATAATTTTTTGATTTTTTTTTCAGTAATTCGGACATATGTGAAGTTTAAATTTTAAGTATCAAAAACACATAATTTTACTTCATTCGAACTTAATTTTAATACCGCTTTTTTTCCACTGTGTAGTCCATGTGACAACTGAAAGGCGGCGACATCGTTTCATGCAGCGCATATGTTGGCTTTTAGCATCCAGAATGGTTGTCTACAATCCTTGGCCCTGTCTGTGTCTGTGTCTGTGTATATGGGATATCCATTTCTACACTTGTGCACTTGTCTCAAAAACGTTGACGTATGTTCGTTTGTTGTTTGTTGTTTTCTGTTGTAGCTGTTTGTCATAGTTTTGCGTTTTAGGAACCAAAAGTTATGTTTTGTCAACATGACAAGGCAGAGAGAGAGAACGGATTACAAACGATATTGAGTTGAGAGTAGAGAGTATTGTTAATTTTAAACAGCTTTTTGCACTTTACGCACCTAAGGCTTGCCTTTTGCTTCTCAATTGTCAATAGCAACAGCAACATCAATTGTCTGGCCATAATTGCATCTCAGGTAAGCTCTATTGAAAATTGAAATACCAACAGAAATTGAAAGGTTAACCAGACCAAGAATCGAACCTTATTTAAAACACAGTTTTATAGACTGTGAACGAAGAAAAAGTCAATCAAATGAAGCAGATGAAGTTTGTTTGCCTTGTCTCAAGCAGTTTCTCACATGCTGAGAGTCATTTAAAATATGTATGAATATCTATATATATTGTGAATCATATTCTACACTCGATGGGAAGTTTCTTTCTTTGGCAACAGCAAACAAAACTCTTCGATGGTAAAGTTTTATGCAAAGCTTCTTTTGTTTCACCTGGAAAACAAAGGAAGTCAAACAAGTTTGCCATAATTTATTATGAAATTTTACTATGCGTTGAAAATGCACTTGGAAGTAATTTACAAGCTGCAGCGCATCAATATGAATGGGGAGTATGGGGGGGGGGGGGGGGGTAGGTGGAGAAAAGAGGTATGTGCTCAGGTGGCTGGCAAATAAATGTGCCATAAAATTGATTGAAATTGCATTGTGCTTGTTTGTGCAACAATTTGTGGAGAACAAATAAGTTTGGCAGGCGCTTTGTTTGTCCTCTCTGACCGAAACAGTTCTAGGCGGAAGCGGAAATCAGCTCCAGTGTGTGAGAGAGAGAGAGAGAGAGAGAGAGTGAGCTTTAGAATCCATTTTATCTTTTGTGGTATGCTGACAATTTAGCCGAGTTGTTGGAGTGGTTCCAAAGTTGAGTTGCGAGTTGCAAGTCGACAAACAGCAAAAGAGAGTTGCTGAAAAATAAACCCGACTCGGCTGGCCATGGTAACTGCAACTACAAACTTGCAAGTTTGAAACATTTTCATTAGCGTTAATTAATTTGAAATATGCATTTTTTTCTCACTCTTTGCCCACGCAGATTAAGCGTTAGACAGGAGATGAAAAAGGGGAAAGAGGACGAGCTGAAATCTCTTATGCTACATCTAAAACTTCAAGTGCATTTATGCGAGCATCAGCAAAAATGGACCACAGCAGACGCAGTTGCCTCAACCTTCAGTTTCAGTCCCGTTTCCATCTCCATCCGACAAAGCTGTGAAGTGAAGCGAGTGCCAACGTTGCTGGCCACACTTTTTAATTACGCGAAAAGCGGCTGAGCCGCGCAGTTTTGGCTTTGACAGCAAGTTGGGAAAAACCCGTTGACGTCGTTGTCGTTGTCGTTGCGGCTGCAAAACCTGGCTAAAAGGCCGGGCCAAAACCAAACCGGGCTCTGTAGGCAAAGTCATGGCCGTAACCAGCGAGCTGCTAAGATTTGGCCAAAGGCAAAACATTTAATAAGGCGAGGCGAGATCTTCCGCGAACCATGAGGCTGCCATTGGCCAAACTGCAACAACCAGAGCCACTGAGCCTGGCCAAGTGGCTGGCAGATTAAATTCTGCGGTCGGCTCCCAGGGAGTTCAGTTCTAGCCATGAGCTTTTTTTCGTGTACCCCATTGACAACATCAGGCAATGATAGGACTAGAATCTCAAGTGGCCCCAGGGCAATGCATTGAAATTCCGCCCAGATTATGGCTATTATCAACACTCAAGTCTAAATTGATTGACCAACTTTTGCAGCACGTTAACTTTGATGGCCAAAAGCGCAGCGGAGTTCAAGTGCAGGGCAAGCCAAGTTAGCCAAGTCAGCCAAGTCAGCCGAGACCGTCGGCTGCAATCTTTCTGAAATATGCGCATCTTTGGCAAACTCCACTTGGTTGAAATCCAGGTGGCCAGAGGCAATTCTCAGCCATCCTTAGCCAGAGTTTGCTCGAGTTACCTGCGCCGTGCAAAATTATTAACTACTTAAAAAATCCAAAGTTACATGGGAACTGATTGCGCGGTGGGTGGCAACTCTACCACCAACCAGGGTAACCCACCGGAGAGTGAGAAATGCGGATATGAATTACAGAAATGCGCATGTAAAGGAATTTGTTATGATTTTTAGCGTGCTTTAGTTGAATAATTCAAGTGGCAGCTGTAGCTTAATTAAAGCCAACCGGTGACCGGTGGGCGGTGGTCGTTGGGTGGTGGGCGTGGCAATCTGAAAAATACTCGTACTTACACAAAGAGCGCTCTAACTAATGCAGTTGGACCACAGTGGAACGGTCTGTGGCTATTTCCCATTCTACCCTCAACTAAATTATGCTGATAAAAATGAACGCCATGAAAAGTCACGCTAGTTGCGAGTGCGACAGGCGGAGGAAAGAGGATAGAGGCAAGAGGAAAGAGGAAAGAGATATGCACGACTTCCGCCTTTGCATCCGGTCTGGGTACGTGAGTTTACCATCATGCCTAAATGGCATGAGAGTTCAAGCATGGGGCTAGTTAGTTTATATCCAGCTCAGGCCATAGTTGAATTTGGTTTAGTTGATTTAACTAAATGGCGACAAGTTTAACGAGTGTCACAGATGAGATTCTAAGCATGCCAAGTGCCACGTACACAGATTGCCCACACGACTGGCATACTGACAGGCAGACAGACGGACAGACAGACCACTTGAGTCCACTTCTATGTCAGTTACCATATGCGAAGCTCTGGCCTAAACAAACACACACTCAGACACACGCACAAAGTTACGAACAGTAAAACGCCCACATATTGAAATAAATGCTTTCATATGTGGCAAAGCTAACAAATTTTATAGTTTGACATCGAATTAGCCATGCAGGGAAGTGAGACAGGAGTCATAAAATGGCCGCCAAGAAGGGCGTACAGGCAATCAGCAAATTTCAACCTAAATTCCGAAGCCAAGGCCAAATTGAAGTTGGCAAAAGATAGACAGTGTGTGTAATATCTTTGTATTTGAATTTTAGTTTATATTGTAATCCGAAAAACTTTAAGCTTAAATTATTCATTTACAATAATTCAAACTGGCCAAAAGTGAATAAAAGACTAATCAGAAATTCTGATTATCTGCAATAAAATGACAATGAATATCCTTTTACCATAACTTTTAACAATTCAAATGACGTTCAGCATTGCTTTCCATTTAAATTCGTAATTTCATTTGTCCCCTTTGACTTTCGGTACGAAATGTACAGCATGGCGTATGCGTCATGACGCATTAACAAGACAATTTTGTACATTTCACAATGACCAAGCAAATTACGCTTCATTTGTGCGGAGTGGCACCTACTATTTCTAGATTTTAATTTATTTCATTACACAAAATTAGCTCGCTTATCGCCCACTAAAATCTTAACCCGACAACAAGGACAACACTTAAGCAAATTAATACCAAGGATACACAGCACAGCACAAAACAAGACAAACAACAACAACAACATCAACACAAATACCAACACCAACACAAACACACACGGGTGAATGATGAGGCGAAATCAAAATCAAAAACAGAGTTCAAAATGTCGCCGCACAGGCTGAGGATGTTTTCCGAGCATCACGAGCATCGCGATAAGCTGAAGGACAATGCGGCCGCCTCCTTTAAAATCTGACTGAAAAGTATGAGAAACAAGAGCAAACAAATACTTGGTGTATCTGTGTGTAAGTGTGTGTGTGTGTGTGTGTGTGTGTGTGTTTTTTTTTTTTTTAATTGCGCAGTACATTCAAGTGGCCCGCGCGACACCAGGCTTACACCTGTTGTTTATTGCACCGTTTCTTCGCCCCCTCGGCCCTGCCAATCAAGCATTTACACAAGAGGGGGAACAGCCTTATCGGCTCGCTTCTTCAGCTCGGGTGCGCTCCTCCCGCCTCAGCTCCAGCATCACCTCGCACGCCATCTTCTCTACTGCATCCCAGTTTTCCCTCGATGCCATCATGTATTGCACTAAGTTGCTCGGGGTGGGTTCGACTCCGAAAGTCACAGCAACTATGCTCCTCTGCCTCCTGAATCTAGGGCACTCAAAAATGACGTGCTCTGCATCCTCTTGAAAATCGGTACCGCAAGTTCTGCAATAAGGGTCATCGCTGTGGCCAAAACGGTGGAGGTATGCCCTAAAGCAACCATGACCGCTCAGGAACTGGGTCAGATAAAAATTTACCTGCCCGTGTTTCCT
Source organism: Drosophila subquinaria (assembly GCA_037043405.1). Taxonomy (NCBI): domain Eukaryota; kingdom Metazoa; phylum Arthropoda; class Insecta; order Diptera; family Drosophilidae; genus Drosophila; species Drosophila subquinaria. Next base: position 15,235 of record JBAMBL010001795.1, read on the forward strand.
GTCCACCCAATTTACCTGCCCGTGTTTCCTGTCCACCCATTGCTCGATTTGTGGTATGAGTCTTCGTGTCCAGCTGCCGTTTTCCGACTCAGTCCATCTCCTTTGCCATCTATTTAATATGATCCTGTGGTTGGGATCCGCACCGTTGTTCCTGCGTTCATCTGTTTGGTCCTCTACTAAGAGGTCGAAGGGTGGTATGCCTGCAATCACGTGGACGGCAGCCCCCGAGATAGTGCGAAAACCACTGGCTACCCTTAGCGCGCACACTCCGGTATACAGAGTTTAACCCTCTGATGTAGGATTTCCTCCTCACGGACTTCGCCCAGATGGGTGCTGCGTACATGGTGATTGACCGTACCACCGACGTGAGTAAGCGTCTTCTTAGCTGCTTAGGTCCCCTAGTGTTGGCCATGATGCGAGCGAGTGCTGTGCATGCCACTGCTGCTTTCTGCTCCATATACGCCATATGGTCCTTGTATGAGAGCCTATGGTCCAGGATTACACCAAGGTACTTCACTGATGGCCGGGAGCGCACGGTAGTGTTGCCAACTGAGACGTTTGCAGTCTCTATTGCCAACTGAGACGTTTGCAGTCTCTACCGTCTTCCGGGAGCTTATGAGGACCGCCTCCGTTTTGTTCTCTGCCAGAGACAGGCCTACGCCGGTCAGCCAGGTTTGCGCTAGCCTTATAGCCTCGTTGGTGATGTCCTCCACCTCTGCGATATGCTTCGCTACCGACACAATTGCCACGTCGTCCGCAAAGCCCACGATTCGCACACCCTCTGGCAGCGGTAGTCGCAGTATGCCGTCATACATCAGGTTCCATAGTACTGGGCCTAGTACAGAGCCTTGTGGGACTCCTCCGGAAACCTGGTACAGTTTTTCGCCTCTGCTGGTGTGGTAGCGAAGTACCCTCTCCTCGAAATAGCTTCTGATTGCCTGCACTAGATACGGTTCAATCTCCTTCCTGGTAAGACATCTAATGATTTCGCCCCAGCTGGCCGTGTTGAAAGCGTTTCGGACGTCGAGCGTGACCACGAGGCAGTACTTCTTAGAGCCCCAGAGCCATCTCTTGCCTTCTATGGCTCTCTCTGCAATATCAGTTACCGCTTGGATGGCCTGGGTGGTGGTACCGCTTGGATGGCCTGGGTGGTGGATCGGGCCTTCCTAAAGCCAAACTGAAAAGGAGACAGCCCGCCGTGGTCGCTTATGGACTGCTCCAGCCGACTGCAGATTACTCTTTCGAGTGCCTTTCCCGCTGTATCCAGCAAGCAAATTGGCCTGTATGCGGAGGGGTCATCGAGTGGTTTGTTCCCCTTAGGAATGAGGACTAGATTCTGCGTCTTCCAGCGGGGCGGGAATACCCCTTCCTTGAGGCAGGTGTTGAAGACCTCGGCAAACAGGCTTGGCTGTAGCTCCATTGCCATCTTAATGACGATACTTGGAAGTCCGTCTGGGCCAGGTGCCTTCCCCGGCTTTATTCGGCGCGCTGCACTATGGATCTCCTCCTGGGTAACTGAGATAAATGTCGCTTCCGTGTTCTCACCACGATTTGTGGCCATCGGCTCCTGCGATGGGAAGAGTTGTTCCACGATTTTGCCCAACAGGTGTGGGCAAGAAGGGCTCGGTGGTCGGAAGGCATGAAGTCTCTTCATGGTGAGCTTGTAGGCCATCCCCCAAGGATCCGTTGTAGGCCATCCCCCAAGGATCCGCATCGGCTTGGTCGCAGAGGTCTAGGTAGTGCTTCCTCTTGCTGTCTTTAATCATGTTTTTTAACGTACGTCGCTTACTCCTATAGTCCTCTTGGAGTTCATCGTGCCTCGCATCGTCGCGCCTTCGCGCCCGCTGGTATGCCCGTCTTGCCCGGAGTGAGCTCAGACGCGCTTCAGCTATCCCACTGTTCCACCAGTAGACTGCCTTCTGCCGTGTCCCTCCCGTCGTCTTGCGCATTGACGCATTGCACGCTCTTAGGATATGGCTCATTAGTTGCTCCGCTCTTCCGACTGCATTGCCACTGGTTTCTGCTCCCTCCAGCATTTGCTCGAATGCAGGTTTGTCAAGCGTGTCCAGTCTGAAAAAAGGCTCTTCTTGGCGCTTCCACAGCGGGTGCTCGGCTGTGAATCTCCGTGATGATTGCCTGGTGGTCACTGTGCGTGTACGTCTTGCTGAGAGTCCAGGTTGTTCTCGGCGCCAGGCTGCTACTAGCGAAGGTGAGGTCGATGACCGAGCCAGCGTTTCCTCTTCATGACCGAGCCAGCGTTTCCTCTTCTAAATGTTTGTTCACTACCTCTGTTGAGTAGGACAAGATCGAGCCTAGCCATGGCTTCAAGTACAGCAACTCCTCTTTGATTAGTGGTGTGTGTGTGTGTGTAAGTGTGTGTGTGTGTGTGCGTGTCTGATGGGGTTCAGGACGAAACCATCCAAATAGACGTCGGCACAATTTTGGCGGCTTTACTTCGTCTTTCCACCTCTCTTCGATTTTTCTCGCCTCGCTTGCTTCACTTGTCAGTAGGGCATTTTTTGGCTGTCGTTTCGTTTAGATTTTTGTTTGGTTTCGTTTTGTTGTGTTTTGTTTTTCACATCTTTCTTCCTATTTTTTTTGTTTTCTTTTGGTTTTTTACTTAAGCCAAAGGATTATTTGCTTGGTGTATTCCTTTGACTCTGTGCATGTTCTGTGTTTGGTTTGTTTCGACGGCGCCGGAACATTTTGTTAGCTGCCTTGCGGTTTGGACCCTCGAGTTTATCAGCGTGCGCGTCTCATAGCACGACCTTGGATTTCTATCTGTATCTGTGTAATCTTTTCTATCTGTATCTGTGTAATCTTATCTACATGTATGTGTGTGTGTGTTTGTTTATTTAGGTCGAATTTCAGGCCAAGATTAGTGATTTGGGCCCTACAGTGGCGCCAGGCAAAGCAGCTCAGTTAGTTTGGTTTATGGCTTAGCAGCTGTTTTTGGTTTATTAATTTCGCATTAAAGTGTGCTACATTTATTGGCTACTCGCATTTCTTTTGCGCCTTAAAAAATGAAAAAATGTTTTTTGTTTTTGCCTTTAAGGGCAGCGAAATTCAGCTAATAAAAGTTGATCTCGAATCTATCTGACAATCTTTATATACACATTAAATCTGTTTCATATCTCAACGTCAATCTCTTGGCCAATGCTTAAGTATCTGCCGAGCTCATTAAATGCCTCAATTTCAAGGCGGCCCTAATAAAAATGCAAATAGTAAGAGCAAAGCGTAAAAACCACTTCCTACCATTTAACACAAGAAAACAGAACAAAGAAAATCAAATTGCATGAGAATTATGACCTCTATGAGTCTGTCAGTGAAATCAGGAGTTGATCCCGGAGTTTGGGACTCTGTAAGTGACGTTGTGGCAGCAACTTTAGCTGCTTTTGCAGCTCTCAGCGGTTTTTATGCTGCAAAGATTTATGAGCTGAGACATGAAATGATGACCCACGTTTTGCGCTGTTCTTTTCTGATCTGATTTTCAACGCTCATTTTGCTGGCTGGGCACTTTTTATGGTCCAGCACCTGCGGTCAGCTGAAAAGGGCTAATAAACTTGAATACAGTTTGCCAACTGATTTACATAAAGCCAAATGCTGCCATTGCCTAGCCGTTTTCATCAAAAGGTAATTGGATTTCTGTTGAAAGTTAAAAGTAAGCAACGTCCGTCGACAGCGCGACGCCAACAATCATTTGATTAAAATTGGTGCACAATAACAAACAGCACGGCAAAGGAAAACAATAATGTTAAAAAATACACTTATGTGTATACAAATATCTACAAAACGTGTGTGGTTTATATACTCAGTAGCATTTTAAAGAGTTTTATGACGACTGAGTCCATAAAATGAACACCAATAACTTTACATAGAATATTTCCCTTTTATAAAATATCTTTAATTTGTGGCCTGATCTAAGCAAGTATTCAGAGAAATAGTCTTCAAAATACTATTTTTGATTTCTGTATTACTTATGGAAAACAACAGATTGCATAGAGAATACCTTTGCTATCTGATATTGGGTATTTTCTAGTCGCATATTCCACTTGTCGCGTTGGTAATAAATTTTAAAATCCCACAACTGGCAATAACAAATAAAAAAAAGGGAGCATAGAATGGGAACACGGAATTGGTGGCAATTGTTGGCAGTTGAGGCACGCGAGTGCCACGCCCCATTTTTAACTGGAGCCACCCACCCGCCCACACCTGGTTAATGCACCGCTTGGCCCAAAATGGCCGCCGGCTGTTGGTCAATGTGGCCAGGTTGGCGTCGCCGTGCTTTTCATTATGTTTCTTTGTTTTTTTTGTTATTTTGTTTTTTTTTACTTTGCGGCTGCTTTGTTTTGGCTCGTGTCCCTTTTTGCGCTTACGCCATTCTCGTTTATTTATTAGCAATTTTATTAGCTATGAATTTGTTTGTTTTTATCGTAAAACCCGCCGCAAAGCAGCCGCAAAATACAAAAACAGACAACAAAAACAACAAAAACCGAACCCAACCGAACTCCAAACTCCACCTACGGCTCCACTTGCAGCCCTGTTCCCTCGAAGGGTGTATGGAACCAAAGGGCTGCTGGCTGTTTGTTATTTTGCAGCCAAATGAATGTGATTTATATTTTCAATAATGAAAGTGACTACCACCGCACTCAGTTCCGGCTTCCTGTCTGCTTAAAACATTTAAATTTAAATATTTTCTATGCCTTGATTTATTGTTTTATCCAGCCAAATGATTTTTTTTTATGCCGCCGCCGCATCCAAGACTGATGGGGATGATGAGGGCTGTGTGGGCGTGGTCGAGCTGGTTTCACGCCCGAGCACACAAACGATGTGACTGGAGCCAATTTTATTTGTCTTGACTTGTCAGCCGAGGTGATTAAAACTTGGTGGCTTTCTACCGTGAACACCTAAAATGCTCCCAAATTGCCCACCTTTTGTTTTGAGGCACAAAAGACGCCACAAGGTATTCACAAACACACCAACTACCCAAATCAAAAACGCTTTTGAAATATCTCTAGAGAAAAAGCAGTCAAATTTGTTAATGACTAATTTTTGGAGTGGAAGATGTTCAAGAAACTTTACAATATTATTTTGCACATTTATTTATAAGTATCTATTTAAGCATTTTAAACTAAACTAAACTTGAGTGTAGTGCCGAGTACTACACGTTAATTAAAATGGTGTGCTTTTTCTCTTTTCTGAAATTGTAATTCATTCAAGCGTCCTTTGACATTATATTATCGCTGTTTTTCCCTCATTTACTGAGCCCTTTCAGCTCTGGCCACTCAAGAGCCCAAGCAAATCCTGCTAACATTCGCAATTCATGGGCCGCAATTTTGTATTTTTTTTATTTTTATTTTTTTTTTGTATTAAAACATGCGCTAAATGTTCCCCTTGCGGCAATTTAATAAAAATAAAAGCCAAGCGGCAACTTCAGAGTGCCTTCTGTGCCCCTTTTCATTTCCTCCTTTTCCTCCTCTTTCTCTCTCTCTCTCACACACAGAGACATTTCAGGTGAATGCGCGCGCTGCCTGCATTAAATTTTCACTATTCTCCAAAAATAAACGAGAATGACCAAAAAAAAAAAAACAGGTAAATAAAATTGAAGCAAAGTGAGAAATACTCGTAAAGGAAACTTGGCGCCAGGGCCAGATTCGTTGAATGGTAGGCGCAACGCCAAAAGTGTTGGCCATAAGTCAGCAAACATGAATAACAAATCAATTCTGTTTTAACGTCGGTGCAAATTCTTGATGCCTCCGCCCCCTCATCCCCCCACCACCCTTCGGACTCCCTTTACACACACGAACAGGCACGGACAGGACTCATTTGAAAGGTGCGAAAACGAGCTGTTGAAAGGCGTGCAAAGCAAAGTCGCCGACACACACTCACACACACATAGGATGGAGCTTAAGAGGCCACCAAACAAATGTATCTACATAAAAGTGTTGTTGCTGTGTGTGTGGGGTATGTGTGTGTTTGTGTGTGCTTGTGTGTATGCCGCATAGTTCGGTGTTAATGGCAGGCAGCCTTTGTCCGTTGGGCGTCGGGCATTTTGAATTTTTAATGCATTCAACCCGCCTGCTTAGGTTTCCCACTCTCTCTCTCTCTCTCTCTCTCTCTCTCACTCTGCCCTCCGCCGCCTTTACCTCCTTGATGTCGTGTTGCTCCACATTTTTTTTAGGCATGTTTGCATACACTTACGCCCAGCAAACTATGCATATGCATATGAATGGTTCTGCCCGTGTCTCTGTGTGTGTGTGTGTGTGTGTGTATGAGTGAGGGGGCTGCTCCTCGCACCACTCTGCTTGTCTCTCTCTTTTTTATGCCATGGCAAAATTGTCCGGTAATAAATTTTCAGCGTTTCCTGCCGACAAAGCGCCGCACTTTACAACACTTTTGGCATAAACAAACAAACACCGCACACACATATGCATATACGTACACATATACATATGCAGCAATCCATGCGTGTGAATGGACTATGAATGTGTGCGTGCGTGCATGTACACACACACATCCATCGTAAGAGTGTGACTGTAGTGGTAGTATGGCGTCCATGTAACGGAAGTTAAGTACACACTAAGTTGAACTCGTGCGCTTGTAACGACGCTTCCTTCATATGTTTTTTGATACTCAGCACACACAAACACAGGCACACTTATTCATACTACATATACTTGTACTACCAAACACCCATACATACTTAAATGCACCCCATCCGCTGAATTTTCTGCTCTTGGCCTGCAGGTGAAAATGTTTAATTTTTTTTTATTGCTTATTGTGTGTAAAGAGCGCTGTCCAAAGGCTTAAAACAAAACTTTTGCGCCAGGACGTCAAAATTAATGTCGACATCCTTGCCGTTGCTCCTGCGCATTACTCAGGGCCTCTGATGAGCTCCTGCCAATGTTAGTTGGCTCTGTAGTCTTTACATACAGCATTTTGAATTTATTTTCGTGTACTCATGTTTATAAGGTGTTAAGTACGGCTGTCAAGTATTTCAAGTTTATTATGCAAAAAAGGGTAAAATATTATACAAGCACTTACATAAATAAAAGTTCTATCACATGCTAAACTTTCTCTTAAATTAAATATAAACCAAATCAGACTAGTGATAAATATGTACAATCGTGGGCGTAATAATAGGAACGAAACAACAAATGAAAAATCAAATATTACTATTTCAATTGGTTGAACCATATCCTCAAATTAATTATAATTTAAATTGAGAGCCAGAAGAAAAAAAAAGTATGGACTATATAGTCTGAACTTTATAGAAGCTGTAATAACACGTTATCTGCAAGGTGGAATTTTCTTCCAGATTTCCCTGCTTCTTTCCACCTCTCCATAGACGATTAAGGTTTGGCAATTGAAACAATAAAAGTAAAACATAACTATTATTGGATGCTGTTCTTATTATCTCGCACACATCTGTATATCATTCTCTTGGTATATATTTACTACCATATGTCTTTTATCTGGCAAACTGCCATTGTGTTGACTTCTACTATTATGCACCCTTTGCTTAGTGGAACAGCAAAAGCAACAGCAACAACAACAACAACGAAAATCGAGCACAAGTGTTTGTAGGCGTCCTGCTTCTTGCTTGAGCTAATAAAACACTTACCAACACTGACACTTCAAACTAATTATGCGCTGGTGTGACGTGGGGCCGGGCAGGACGGGGAAGTGGGAGGTGTACCTCTGTTCAGTAGTGTAGTGTACATATCTAGGTGTAGTGCCGTCATTAACTGTCATTACACAATTTCCATAAACAACAACAAGTACGTGTGTGTGTGTCTGCGCTTAAGTTTCGTTACGCCCAAGCTGTAGCATACAACGTATCGCTGTATTAAAGTCGAGCAGATGTGATTGTAGGCATTGAAGGCGGAGCATGCGCTAGTTTCCGGCTATGTCTCGTCGGCGTTGGGGGGTTCGGGCAGAGAACCGCGATGCTACTTGCTCGTTGATACATTATTAATTAATAAAAATTCGCATGCTATTTTTGGGGGAGGATATTTGCCTATCAGTCAGAGGAAGCAGGGAAGATCAGACAACAACACAAAGTAAAGAAAAGAAAAGAAAGTTTGCCATATTTATGAACGCCTAGTGTGCGATGGCTACCCCGAGATGTCCTTCGGGAGCCTGTATCCCCTCCCTGCCATGATCGTCCAAGAGCAGAACATATTTGGGACGATCCCTTAAGCACACTATTTCTCGTTCATATTAACTCACGTCCGCTTTTCATGATCCCCGGAATTAATAACAATTTAGTTAGACTTCATTATAATTATTTATTAAAATTAATTAAATTCTTCATAAAACGATTGAGCGAATATTATGCTGACCAAAACTGAGAGCATAAAAATAATTTTTAAGAACGTAAAAAAAATTATTTAATTTAAATTACACCGATATTCTATTAACATATTAATTTTCTAACCGATAGTTTTAAAAAAAATATTATTTCAACTTTTTATTTTAACATTGCGATAGTAAAGCGAAAAGTTGCTGAAAAATAAGGTTTATTTAAATGCAAGCATATGTATATAAGTATATATAAAAATAGTATTAATAAATTTTATGGTTGTAATATAAAGAAAAATAAGTATCTTTTTTTTTGTTTGTTTCTTTCAGTGCATCTATTAGTTTGTTAACTAATAATTATTATTATTTTTTTTTTTTTTTTTTTAAATTAAATCAGCAACTTATTGTGTTAATTAAAAAAAATCATTTATTTTAATATTTTACTTTATATTATAATATTCAGAAATTAATAATATTACTTTATTACTTTAACTTTATTTTAAAGGAATCATATTAACCAATAATAAAAATATTTATTATTAAAGCTTTACTTTAAATGCAATAGATTTTAGAAATTATTAAGAAAAAAAAATTCATTATGAAAACTTTACGTTAATGCAGAAAAGACCGAATATTATGTGCCACGACTGTAATGCGAACAGCTGTTTTTACTAGCAATTTTGGCTAGACGAAAGCGAAAGCGAGCACAATGTAAGAACAACAACAACATAACTGAACTTCAATTGTATGTCAATTACGTTTACCGCAATATCATTCAGGTTCTTGTGAGCTCAGTCAATGTTAAGCAAAAGATAATGCAAAACGAAACAGCACTACAGCAACTAATAAAAGTTGTTGTACGCATGCGCACAATAAAGTGGCTGCGGCCAATTGATCATCGTTGCTCGAGAACCTGCTGATACCTTGGGAAAAGAGATATATACAATGGCACAAAATAAATGAAATAATATAATTTTCCAGCTTACCAATTCACAGATCCAGCGACGAAAGTACTTTCGGCGATGTTTGACTGTATTAATGGGGGGGTTTTATGTGGGTGTATTGTTTTTGTAGTCACTGTCTTGCATTATTAATTTTTTTTTTTTTTTACATGTATTTATGAATATTATTTTGATTCATTGTCACAAGTCACTGAATTTAATATTGTTATTTAATATTTAAACAATAGATGTGCACATATAGATTCTTTTCATATTTGATATTGCTTATTTTCAGGCCTGCAACTTTTCGCTTTTCACACAAAAAAAATTAATTAATATACTTTGGATATAACCAAAGAAAGGAAAAAAAATTAGAATAAACTTAAATCATATTATTAACAACTCAAAAAAAATTTCGAAAATATTGACAGCTTATTTGGCTGCTTTGGGGGGTGGTATTATCGCAAATTTTCACGGGCACATGGAATCGATGAATTGGAAAAGATTTTTCCGGTTATGGGGCAAATTCTCAAAAACAGCGATTAGCACAGGAAAACTATGATTTTGACGAGATTTTCACTGGAGGTTATGCCGCATATGGAAACTATGATTCAGACGAGATTTTCACGGGTAGTTATGCCGCACATGAAAACTATGATTTTTGACGAAATTTTCACGTGAGGCTATGGCGCACATGGAAATTATTTTTGACGAAATTTTCACGTGAGGCTATGGCACATGGGGTTTCACTATTTTAAGCACATTTTTTTCGCGGAGTTTTCCGCTTTCCGTAAGAGCGCTTTGCTAACGGCTACTCTTTGGCTGCTGCTCTTCGGACGTCTGTAGGTCTGATACTGATCTTCTTTATCTCTTCTTTGGCCTGCTGGCGATTGCCTGCCTGAAGCGGGGCTTATTGGTTATGTGTGGGTGCCAATCTGTGTGCGAACAAGAGAATTAATTGTTCGAAAAACAATTAATAATTGGTACCAAAGAGAAGATTAAATTACAATAATTACCCTTTTTGGATTGGCACCAAAGAGAAACTTTAAACGTTCCTGCTGCAAAACAGCCCAACCTGTATCCAAGCCTGGATAGCCTTATGTATTTCGTAGCGAACTTATAGCGAGCTGATGAAATGTTCAATATTTTCAATTGCTTAAAAGCAGTTGAAAAAAAAATATTTTCTTTCAGGTTATTTAAGCACGCTGTTAACCAAAAATTATTACTTTGGGAGAGACTTGAATTAAAGACATCCGCACTGTTCGACGATCGCTGAGAAAAGAGATCGAGTCTGCATTGCGGAAATGGCTTCTAGCCACGATTTACGCAAGGGTGCATTTCCTAACAAGAATGCATTTTTCTAATTAGGATGCATTTTCGATTTATCGAATATTTCTCACAGTGTTCAATCGAATGTGGAACAAAACATTTTGGTATAATTTCTTAATTTTCTGAAAACTAACTTTTCGCGATATTTCAGAAATATTCCCACAATTTACATATTAATTTATTAACTTTACAATATATATGAAAAAAATACTACTAAGACTAAAATGAAATTTACTACTAAATGTTATGTTATGTTAAATGCTAACATAATTGTTTATAGGTGGTGGTGCATACTTTCAGGGTCAAAACGAAAATGGTTATTGCAGAGAAAAATTGTATTGCCTACTTTTGAGGATTTCTTTTAATTAGAGTAAACAAGCGCCATTACAATACCCCCGACCAAAATCACACTTGGGGAAACAACAAGGGTGATCCGCGCTTGTGAGCAGTACTGAAATTAAAAAAAATTATTGTTTAATATCTTTGGCGTGATATTTTCCAATCAGATTACCCTGCATATCCTCAATTTCGTAATAACTATTGCCTAGCTTTCGACGAATTCGGGCTTTTAAAAATGTTGGGGCAAGTTTCGCATTGAATCCCTTTGCAAAATTACTTTGTTGAAAGTTTCTGCGAAAAACCTCCTGACCAACAACATAAGAGACTTCTCTACTTCTCAAGTTATAAGCATTTTCATTGCGTGCATGTTGATTTCGCATCACGTTGACCGCTCTATTTCTCATGAGATCCAAAGAGTCATCTCGGTTGAATACAACTGAACGATCTTCGAGTAGATTTAAGTCACGCAAAAGTCTATAAGTAGAACCATCAGTTATCATATGCTGACCGAAGACGAGCCTATATGGCGTATTATTCACAGCCGTGTGAAAGCTCGAGCGTAAAGAGCAGCAAATTTTACTCAAATTTTCATCCCAGTTAGATTGATTAGGATGGATATAGGCTTTAATGGCAGAGATTACCGACCTATTTACACGCTCGGACGCGTTGGCCTGTGGAGCATAAACTGCTGTGTAAGCATGGTTTATGCTGTACTTTTGCATCAGATTATTAAAGACATGCGACTTGAATTGTACCCCATTATCAGAGACTACCGTTTCTGGGACACCAAAGCAATGGAATAGATCATCTTCTAAAAATTGTGTGATAGCATCGGCTGTAAATCTCTTGACAGCTTTCAAATAAGGGAATTTGGTAAAGTGGTCAAGCACAATAAAGATTCCTACATTACCAGATTTGGATCTCGGATAAGGGCCTAGAAAATCAACGTAGAGCTTTTGAAAGAAACGATGACTTTCTCCGCTTTTTGCAAGAGGAGGTCTGAGCACCTTGTTTGAACTTTTAGTGCTTTTACAGATCTCACATTGATTTATATAATCCTTGACATTAGTTACCAAGTTTGGCCAGTAGTAATAACGACGCAATCTCTCTAGGGTTTTATTAATCCCGCCATGGGCAGAAAGTGGATCGTCATGAGCCATTTTTAACGCTGTAGGAATTAATTCAGAGGGAAGCCACAATTTCCAAACTAAATCATCGGCAACTTTATCTCCGGACGCATGTTCTGTTCGCCTATATATAAATCCATCTATTATTTTTATGTCAGGTAACTGGCTCTGATTTTGCTCTATTTTTGAACGCAGCTCCTGATAGGTACTTGATTGAAAATAAGGTGATTGTAAGTCAATAAATGTTGATGCATCGATTGACGAAAGGTCCTCAGTGTGAGTTCTCGATAAAGCGTCGGGAACAATATTCTTGGATCCTTTGCGATGTTGAATTGAAAAGCTATAACCCTGTAGTTTCAACGCCCATCGCGCCAATCTGCTACTTAGGTCTGTTTGTGCCATAAGCCATTTTAAAGACGCGTGATCAGTAATCACTGTAAATGGATGCCCCTCAACATATGCACGAAATTTTTTTATGCTCAATATTGCTGCCAGGCATTCTTTCTCTGTCACTGAATAATTTCGTTGACATTGATTGAGCTTTCGCGACATATATGCGATCGGAACTTCATCACCTTGCTTATTTATTTGCATCAGGACTCCTCCTACACCTGTATGACTTGCGTCACAATGAATATAAAATGGCTCTTCGAAATCTGGTGTGTGTAGTACAGGAGCTTTACACATTTCCTGTTTCAAAGCTTGAAAGGCATTTTCGGCTGCTTCTGACCACTCGAAACGTCGTTTGTGCTTAAGCGCATCAGTAAGAGGTGAAGCAAGTGAGGCAAAATTACAAATGAATTTCTGGTACCATCCAGTCATACCAAGAAAACGGCGGAGCTGTTTTAATGACCGGGGTGCTGGATACTCATTAATCGCCACAATCTTATCTGGATCCATAGAAATGGTTCCATGACCAACCACATGACCTAGATATTGGACTTCTTGAACACAAAACTTGCTTTTCTCAACATTTATTGTTAGCCCTGCATTTGATAAACACAAAGCCAACTCCTTTAGCACGCTCATATGTTTTTCAAAGGATTCCGATACTATGAGAAGATCGTCCAGGTAAACAAAGACTTCATTTTTAAATTTTACTGGAATTATCTTGTCCATTAACTTAGACATCGTAGACGGCGCATTAGTAAGGCCAAAAGGCATGACTGTAAATTGGTAAAGAGCTCTCCCAGGCACCGTGAACGCAGTTTTATCCCGAGAACTTGGCTCTAGCGGTATTTGCCAGTAGGCATCCTTCAAATCTAGACTAGTTATATACTCGGCCTTCGGAAGACGACTAAGTATACCGTCTATGAGTGGCATAGGGTAGGCATCTTTTCGTGTCACTTCATTGACCTTTCTACTGTCAATGCAGAGTCTTACTTTGCCTGGCTTTCGCACGAGCACAACTGGCGATGACCAAGCACTATCTGATTCTTCAATTACTCCAAGGGCAAGCATGCGATCGAGTTCATCGAACATTAGTTTTTCAATTGCCGGAGAAACGGCATAGTGTCGTTGCTTGATTGGCTTTGCATTGCCCACATCAATCTCGTGTGAAAGAATGTTTGTCTTCCCTAATCCGTTTTTTGCAAAAGATGGAAAGCAATCGATAGTTTGCTTCAAAATAATTTTCTGAGGCTCTGACAATGAGCGAAATTTGTCAGCATCGATACTTTCGATGCTAGCCAAATTGACAGACTTGGTTAAATCAGCAGGTAATAACTTGAACTCTGTCCAAAAATCAATACCCAAGTAAAGAGGCTGAACTAGCGAAGGGACTAAGTAAAAGGATAAAGTCCTAGCAGTTCCCCTATACACGACTTCTGTACGTAATTTTCCGATAATTTTCTGAGTGTTGCCATCTGCAGTTCGCACAGAAGAGCACATTGGTTTATGAGGCACTTGTTCTTTTAATATTCCTTCAGCAAAATCTCCACCGATGCAGCTAACGGAGGCGCCTGTGTCCATTAAACCAGATACCGATCTGCCTAATATGACTACATCTGCATATGGACGAATATCGTGGGCTACAATTGCAGATATTAACGACTTGTTTTCCAGCCTTCGTTGCTTACGATATGCATTTCTTCGCATCTTGGAGCGTGCATACCTTTTACTTGTAGAGTTCTCAATTTGATGATTAAAATTACTGATCCGATTGTGTAAAGGTATATCAGGTAAAGATTGAATGTCCGGTGGAAATATTTTAGAAGAATTTGGGGCTTCTAATCCGTATTGGTCGCTTTCGAGGCTACTTGTCTGCGTGCACTTTTCTGAGGTGCACGAGGCAAGGAGTTTTTTGAATTGTTGCATCTAGAGCAAGTTGGTCTGTATGTGTCTGCCTGACCACATCCATAACAAAAGACGCGACGATCGGCCACGCAGTCTTGATAGCGGTGACCATTTTTGCCACAATTCCAACATAAAAGACTTATGGCTGCTACATCGTTCTCTGTTAATATAGATTCATTATCAGAATCAACATCGACTTCGTGAACAAATCGTGGAGCCGGTCGAGGAGCTGGTCGTGGTTTAGACAATTGCGGCTTCTGCATTGTCTGAAAGAATACTTCTCGCTTTCTAACAATGCTTCTCAACTTAGTTATGGTCTCAATCTTCTCGTAGAGAAGCTCATGTTGAATTTCGGGCAGCAAATTTGACCGAATCGAAGCTAATAAATATGCTTCTGGCAACGGTTCAGATAATTTATCTGCTATCTGCACGACAGCTTCGTAAAACTCGTCGAAGGATTCATTTTCCTTTTGTTTTCGACGGTCGATCGCAGCTCGGATGTTTACGTCTGTTCGTTCTTCTCTGAACTGGACACGCAAAGCTTTCTTCAAATCTTCCCATCTTATTTCATGAACGCTCTTGTGGTAACGCCAATACCACTCTGAGGCGCTTCCTTCAAATAAATTACTAATGTAACGAGCTAGCAAATCGTAATTGCTATCCAACGTTTGAATAGTAAGTGCCTCCACACGATATATGAAATCCTCAACAAATATTCCTGACCTGCCGGAAAACTTTAATTTCCAATTTGTGATAATCTGGCTTATCCGATCTGGACGTAGCTCAGTTCCTAATGGCGAAAGTCTAGGTAGTGAATGATTTGCAGACATAATTCCAGGAGATGTGCGATTTTGGGACCTTGTAGGTAACTGATTGGCAAAATTGGCAGATTCTGGCAACATAGATGTGTCGGATGATTGTGCTAACAAACCTTGAGACGCAATAGGTGGACCAGTTTGCAAAGGTAATGAGCGAGTGTGAGAAGAAGAAGCTATCTGAGAAGCGTAAACAGACATGAGATTTCTAAATCCTTCATTTAACGACTGAGTAATTAACTCAGTTTGTTTCGTGGTGTGCAAAGTCAGAACTTCGGCCAAAGAATGTTGCAGCTCGTTAACATTTGAAGGAGATTCTCTGTTAGCCACATTAGAGGCGTCTTCCGGGTTCTGCGAAGTATTTTCCATATTACTTCGCTCAGCTGTATTCTTGCTTTGACCTCTAGTGACGGGTGGCATGGATGAGCCTGGTAAACTCTGAGTTGACTGATTCAAATCTGAGTTGAATGTTAAGTTTAACGTAGAGGACTGTATCGCTTTCTTACAAACAGGACAAATGCCTCTATTTGTGACTTTCGTATTGAAACAGACCCAATGAAAAGTATGGTTACAGCTGGTGGATAGAAGTTGAGTTCTGTGGTCGATGTCCTTAAGACAAATATAGCACTGAATCTCACCAGCTAAGTTTTCACAACTACGAGCTACAAACATGGCCGATTTGACACCATTCCGATAGCGAAAGGTAGTCAAAGCCGGTTATGTATACTATTCAATTTAATACTACTAATTAAAAAAATAAACTTAAAAAAAGAAAATTTCCAAAAAAAATCAAAATATTTAAGAAAAGTAAAAAAAGATCAAAATGTTTACCAAAACTTAAAAAAATAAATTCCAAACAAAAAATCAAAATATTTATATGCAAAATAATTTATAAATATATCCGGAAATTATGAGCAACTTTCCTGAGTAATAACAACCTTGTTCATAAATAAGCAACAAGAAAAGGATTGCTAAGATACAATATCTGTGATATACGATAGTATCTATTAGATATTTTGATAAAACAACGATCAGCCGCATAGCAAACGGCAATATGCCTGATCGTCAGAATTATCTAGTATCCGATAGTACTAACATCGTATCTAGCTGTAAATCAGCGGGATACTGTATTTTGAGATAACTATTCTCAAGGCCATCATACTAAAAGAAACGCACCAGCAAAATAAGACGACCATGATTATAGATCCCCAGTATTTTCCAAGAAGATTTGACAATTGGAATTAGAAATAAAGACAATTGTATTAATCTATGCCTGAAACAGACAGTATTAATACATTTTTTTAAGGTTACTAAGAAAAACGAAGACGGAGAGAGGAATGGATATGTGAAACCTGAAAGCGCAGGATCACGAAGGGTATTTTACTATTCTGCTTCATTTAAGCGGAGAGCGTAGAACTAGTCCACTATATAACCCGCGTCCAGCAAAAACTCTACAAAATTAATAAAAATACAAGGATATTTTCCAATAGCTATTGTTTATTGCGGCGTTGATTCTAGTTTGAAGAAATAACTTATCCAGCAATTTGAGCTAAAGGACATATGTTTATCTGTTGTTCTGTAAGGTTCGGCCAAAGAGCTATTTTGAAGTTCTAAGGAATCCAAAACCTTTCAACAAAAAAAACCAGGACAAAGGGAATGAATTAAAGCTTCTACTGATTGACTAAAGTCAGATGTTATGGACTAAGAGACATTTTTGCTCTATCGTAGTTTTAGAGCGGGGCTTGCCAGATCGGGCCCCACGTTGGGCGCCAAATAATTAATAATAATTGTAGCATACAACGTATCGCTGTATTAAAGTCGAGCAGATGTGATTGTAGGCATTGAAGGCGGAGCATGCGCTAGTTTCCGGCTATGTCTCGTCGGCGTTGGGGGGTTCGGGCAGAGAACCGCGATGCTACTTGCTCGTTGATACATTATTAATTAATAAAAATTCGCATGCTATTTTTGGGGGAGGATATTTGCCTATCAGTCAGAGGAAGCAGGGAAGATCAGACAACAACACAAAGTAAAGAAAAGAAAAGAAAGTTTGCCATATTTATGAACGCCTAGTGTGCGATGGCTACCCCGAGATGTCCTTCGGGAGCCTGTATCCCCTCCCTGCCATGATCGTCCAAGAGCAGAACATATTTGGGACGATCCCTTAAGCACACTATTTCTCGTTCATATTAACTCACGTCCGCTTTTCATGATCCCCGGAATTAATAACAATTTAGTTAGACTTCATTATAATTATTTATTAAAATTAATTAAATTCTTCATAAAACGATTGAGCGAATATTATGCTGACCAAAACTGAGAGCATAAAAATAATTTTTAAGAACGTAAAAAAAATTATTTAATTTAAATTACACCGATATTCTATTAACATATTAATTTTCTAACCGATAGTTTTAAAAAAAATATTATTTCAACTTTTTATTTTAACATTGCGATAGTAAAGCGAAAAGTTGCTGAAAAATAAGGTTTATTTAAATGCAAGCATATGTATATAAGTATATATAAAAATAGTATTAATAAATTTTATGGTTGTAATATAAAGAAAAATAAGTATCTTTTTTTTTGTTTGTTTCTTTCAGTGCATCTATTAGTTTGTTAACTAATAATTATTATTATTTTTTTTTTTTTTTTTAAATTAAATCAGCAACTTATTGTGTTCATTAAAAAAAATCATTTTTTTTAATATTTTACTTTATATTATAATATTCAGAAATTAATAATATTACTTTATTACTTTAACTTTATTTTAAAGGAATCATATTAACCAATAATAAAAATATTTATTATTAAAGCTTTACTTTAAATGCAATAGATTTTAGAAATTATTAAGAAAAAAAAATTCATTATGAAAACTTTACGTTAATGCAGAAAAGACCGAATATTATGTGCCACGACTGTAATGCGAACAGCTGTTTTTACTAGCAATTTTGGCTAGACGAAAGCGAAAGCGAGCACAATGTAAGAACAACAACAACATAACTGAACTTCAATTGTATGTCAATTACGTTTACCGCAATATCATTCAGGTTCTTGTGAGCTCAGTCAATGTTAAGCAAAAGATAATGCAAAACGAAACAGCACTACAGCAACTAATAAAAGTTGTTGTACGCATGCGCACAATAAAGTGGCTGCGGCCAATTGATCATCGTTGCTCGAGAACCTGCTGATACCTTGGGAAAAGAGATATATACAATGGCACAAAATAAATGAAATAATATAATTTTCCAGCTTACCAATTCACAGATCCAGCGACGAAAGTTCTTTCGGCGATGTTTGACTGTATTAATGGGGGGGTTTTATGTGGGTGTATTGTTTTTGTAGTCACTGTCTTGCATTATTAATTTTTTTTTTTTTTTACATGTATTTATGAATATTATTTTGATTCATTGTCACAAGTCACTGAATTTAATATTGTTATTTAATATTTAAACAATAGATGTGCACATATAGATTCTTTTCATATTTGATATTGCTTATTTTCAGGCCTGCAACTTTTCGCTTTTCACACAAAAAAAATTAATTAATATACTTTGGATATAACCAAAGAAAGGAAAAAAAATTAGAATAAACTTAAATCATATTATTAACAACTCAAAAAAAATTTCGAAAATATTGACAGCTTATTTGGCTGCTTTGGGGGGTGGTATTATCGCAAATTTTCACGGGCACATGGAATCGATGAATTGGAAAAGATTTTTCCGGTTATGGGGCAAATTCTCAAAAACAGCGATTAGCACAGGAAAACTATGATTTTGACGAGATTTTCACTGGAGGTTATGCCGCATATGGAAACTATGATTCAGACGAGATTTTCACGGGTAGTTATGCCGCACATGAAAACTATGATTTTTGACGAAATTTTCACGTGAGGCTATGGCGCACATGGAAATTATTTTTGACGAAATTTTCACGTGAGGCTATGGCACATGGGGTTTCACTATTTTAAGCACATTTTTTTCGCGGAGTTTTCCGCTTTCCGTAAGAGCGCTTTGCTAACGGCTACTCTTTGGCTGCTGCTCTTCGGACGTCTGTAGGTCTGATACTGATCTTCTTTATCTCTTCTTTGGCCTGCTGGCGATTGCCTGCCTGAAGCGGGGCTTATTGGTTATGTGTGGGTGCCAATCTGTGTGCGAACAAGAGAATTAATTGTTCGAAAAACAATTAATAATTGGTACCAAAGAGAAGATTAAATTACAATAATTACCCTTTTTGGATTGGCACCAAAGAGAAACTTTAAACGTTCCTGCTGCAAAACAGCCCAACCTGTATCCAAGCCTGGATAGCCTTATGTATTTCGTAGCGAACTTATAGCGAGCTGATGAAATGTTCAATATTTTCAATTGCTTAAAAGCAGTTGAAAAAAAAATATTTTCTTTCAGGTTATTTAAGCACGCTGTTAACCAAAAATTATTACTTTGGGAGAGACTTGAATTAAAGACATCCGCACTGTTCGACGATCGCTGAGAAAAGAGATCGAGTCTGCATTGCGGAAATGGCTTCTAGCCACGATTTACGCAAGGGTGCATTTCCTAACAAGAATGCATTTTTCTAATTAGGATGCATTTTCGATTTATCGAATATTTCTCACAGTGTTCAATCGAATGTGGAACAAAACATTTTGGTATAATTTCTTAATTTTCTGAAAACTAACTTTTCGCGATATTTCAGAAATATTCCCACAATTTACATATTAATTTATTAACTTTACAATATATATGAAAAAAATACTACTAAGACTAAAATGAAATTTACTACTAAATGTTATGTTATGTTAAATGCTAACATAATTGTTTATAGGTGGTGGTGCATACTTTCAGGGTCAAAACGAAAATGGTTATTGCAGAGAAAAATTGTATTGCCTACTTTTGAGGATTTCTTTTAATTAGAGTAAACAAGCGCCATTACAAAGCTCAACGGAAAGCTGCAATAAAAGTTGTAGCCTGATTTTGCCAGCGAGTGTCTGAGCCATTGTTTGTCTTTAGAAACTTTGTAAATTGTGTTAAATATTCCATTAAACAGAAAGCATTTTTGTTCACAACTGCAACAGTCAGTGCTAATTGAATGGCCCGTTGAATGCAGGGACGAGGTGATAATTTGTATACCCTTTTATAAATCTGACCAGAAATGTTTAAAGCAGGGGTGGGCGGCCTGTACTCTCGGAGTTAAGCAGCTACTCTCATACTTATTCGGCGCCGTGATGTCGCACACAAGCAGCTCGAGTCGAGGCGTCATAAATCAATTAGACACGGTCAGCTCGCGAACAAGCTAGCAACAACAACGCACACAGGCAGCTCGAGTCGAGGCATTAGCAACAACAACGCACACAGGCAGCTCGAGTCGAGTCGAGGCATTTTTGACACTTAAAATTTATGACCGTCAATAAAACAACAACAACATTGCAAAGGCGCAGTGTGTGCGCGCTACGCGCCGCGCCGAAGACCTTTTTTTTTGCTCGCACATTATTTGGGTGATCGACAAAGTAGGTAGACGCGAAAAAGGTTGTTGTTGTAGTTGTTGTTGTAGTGCTCCCGAGGTCAAATTTTGCGCCCACCCCTGGTTTAAAGCATTAAAAGAGACATGTCAGACCCCATAATGTATATATGTATATTGTTGATCGGAAAGAGCATCAAAGCTTCAGCGTGTAGAACATGTTTATGGGAATAATTTTATGTTAAAATGCACCTATTATATTCATGCATATTGAAAAGTGTGCTGCCCCAATCAACTTTATTGCAGAGTTTAGTTGATGGCGGAGATACGCATTAATTGAACAGACAGGCTTTTAAAATAATTGCAAACATGCGAGATACATTTCTTTTATATGCTTATTCTAAAATAAACATTTTATCAAAGGGTTGCTGGTTTTGATTGATGAAAATACAAAGAGGTAAATGTTATCATTGCACTTGAAAGAAATATTTAATTGATTAGATGGAAAGAGAACCAAAGTCATTTGTTTATTAATACAAATAAACTTCAATTTCAAATACTATGAGCTTATTATTGTTTTATTTTCAGAATATACATAGTTTTTAATCCTATAACTTATTTTGTGTAGACTAACTTTCATTAACTAACTTTCATTAACTAACTTTCATTAACTAACTTTCATTAACTAACTTTCATTTATTAACATCCGTTATTTTCAATTCAATTTAAATTCTTTCCTGAAATCGTCAGCTGTGACGTCATGGCAACATGGCGATCATGCGCACTGGTCAACAATAAACACGCGCATGCCTTTGGTATTATTTAGCACCAACGTGAATAAGGGCTGCTACCGAGCCAAAAGATAATAGAAGTAGAGCTGGGCTTTTTAGTTCAATTTGCTGAAAAAGTTCAGTCGTTAATTTTTCAGTCGTGAGCTAAATCAGTCATTTGTTGTTTAAGTTTTTTATTAGTATAGACGACAAATACCAATTAGATTTGATATTATCTTTTAATTTTTCGGGTTATACTTACTTATGCCCTGGCTTATTGAAAATTGGGCTTAAATAACCTTTCACATTGTTCAAAACTTATAAGTATATGAAATTAAAACATGGTTACAAGTAAATAAAGAAGAAATTGAATCCAATCGCGGAACTCCATGTAATTGTATTTCTCTAAGAAACTTAAAAATTTGTTTAAAGAAATTACTGACCAACTGAGAAATGAACGATTTAGTTCATGAATAAGTTCATTCGTTCATCATAATGACTCGTTCATTTGAACTTCTTCAGAACGAAACGACACAACTCTAAATAGAAGCAAAACAGCAAGCAGTAGGCGCAGTGAGAATGTATAATTTAATTTAACTTAATTACAATTAGTTGGCTGCGCTACATATCATTTTTCGTTTTTCCACAGCGCCCAGCAGTACGCAGTAATCGTTGAAAAGTTACGCAGCACAAGCAGCCATAAAGCGAAAACCAAGCGGTGTGTTACATTTAACGTTGCATACAGCGGGACGGACGGGCGTGTGAGAGAAGTGGTTGAAACAAAAAAAAAACTACACGCAAAATGCAGAAAAAATTTAGCCGGGGCCGAGCAGCGCTGGCTTTACTGTTCGCCTGCTGTATATTGGTTGGCACAGCCGGCGCAAATGCAGATATCGACGACTTTGACGACGGAATCGTTGAAGATGTGCAGGTGAGCGATTTTCTCCACACTCATTTACACATATCTATGTATGTATGTATGTATGTATACAGTATGTGTGTATGTATGTTGATTGGCGGCCGGTTACCACCGGCAATCGTGCACAAAAAAGTACACGTCAGAAGCAAACATCTGTTCTAGAAGGGGGCGGATGTGTATTGTGGGAGGGGTTAATATGTGTAGTGTGTAGGTTACGCGTGACCATAGTTTATGGGCTATGACCCGCGATGTCTCTCAGTTTACAATTCCGAAATATATATATCTGCATCTGTATGCATAAATTAAACTGACTTACGCAAGCCCCTTACGCTCTCCCCTCTCTCGCTATCTCCCTCCCTCTCTTTCGATATCTCTCTGGTTGCCTTGGAAAGTGTGTCAGCCGCGTGTTTTTTTTATTGTTTCATATCTTACGCTTATCTAAACGTGGTTAATGTGAATGTATCTTTTAGGAGGAAGCTGCTAACGTAGTCGCAGAGGAGCTCGTCTACGAGAGTCCCGTTATCGAGCCTAGAAAGTTCCATTTTGCGGATCATTTTGATGATGTTGAAGCATCTCGCAAGCAGTGGATCCATTCGGAGGCCAAGAAGGACGACATTGCCGAGGAAATAGCCAAATACGATGGCATCTGGAACTGGGAATCACCACAACGCATTGTCTGGCCCAAGGATAAGGGCCTGGTGCTCAAGTCCAAGGCAAAGCATGCTGCCATCTCGGCCCGCCTCAGCAAACCGTTTGACTTCAAAGCCAACAAACCATTGGTGGTACAATATGAGGTCACAATGCAGGTGCGTTGCCATTCTGTCTATTGCAAACGACTCTGCAGATTGCATCAGTCGCACCAATAATCGGATAATCCAATTAATAGTAACTGCCACTAATCGACCCAATTTCATGCGCTACTTTTTCCGCTTTTTCCAGGAGGGTCAAGAGTGCGGTGGCTCGTACATCAAACTATTGTCCGCAGGCAAGGAAACGGACGATCTAACCACGGTAAGCAGTGACAGCCGTGGCCTGTGGCTGCTCCCTAAAAGTCGACACATTGTTTACTTATTGTCTTTTCGCTATGTGCTATCTTCTGTTTCGGTGTAGTTCAATGACAAGACACCGTACACCATTATGTTTGGACCGGACAAGTGCGGCAACGATGTGAAAATGCACTTCATATTCCGTCATGTAAATCCAATTAACGGCACCATAACTGAAAAGCACTGTAACAAACCAAAGTAAGTGTGCGTGCCCCCATTTCCCCTCCCGTTCCCGTTTCCTTTTGTCACCGCTGTCCGCCGCTATATTTGTTGTGTTCATTATAAGTTGACATGTGCAGATAAGCCGGCGCATCCACATATACTCGTGGATGTCTATTAACCCCAACAGCGCAACAGCTACAGCTACTGGTGGTTGCTGTTGATTGGCGCGGTCATTCACTTGCTCACACTTTCACTTGTTGTTTTGTCTGTGTGCGTGTTTCAGGAATCGCTTGGAGGAACCATTCAAGGACAAGCTGCCGCATTTGTATCAGCTGGTGGTGCGACCGGACAACAGCTTTGAGATACGACTGGACCACAAGATCATCAACGAGGGCTCGTTGCTGACTGATTTCAAGCCACCCGTCAATCCATCAGCAGAGATCGATGATCCCACTGATCAAAAGCCAGCTGAATGGGATGAGCGCGAGAAGATACCCGATCCAACGTCGCAGAAGCCGGACGACTGGAATGACGATGCTCTGCCACAGATACCCGATGTCAATGCTGTCATGCCTGCGGGTTGGCTCGAGGATGAGCCGGACATGATTTCAGACCCCACTGCCGAGAAACCAGAAGACTGGGACACCGAAATCGATGGCGAATGGGAGGCTCCTCTGGTCGATAATCCTGCATGTGAAAAGGCCCCTGGATGCGGCAAATGGAAGGCACCGCACATTCCCAACCCAGAGTACAAGGGCAAATGGCGAGCACCGATGATTGAGAATCCCAACTACCAGGGCAAATGGGCGCCTCGCAAGATCGCCAATCCCGACTTCTTTGAGGATCTGACACCATTCAAAATGACGCCGATTGTAAGCAGTTTAACCATTTATCGGATTGACTGTCGTTATATACGGGTAATTACTGTACTTATAGGGCGCTGTTGGTCTCGAACTGTGGTCCATGTCCAATGAGATTCTCTTCGACAATCTTATCATTACGGATGATGTGGATGTTGCACGTGATTTTGCCGCCATGAGCTTTGATGTCAAACGCCGTTACATTGATCGGGAGTCGGTAAGTTGGCTGCCACGCCTCCTAATAATACACACACCACAAAAAAAAAAAAGAAAAAAACAAAAATAATCATGCGAATTGCTCTGCATACGGAAGAAAACGCTGTGGCATCGTCTGATGCGTCACATGAACTACAAACCCGGCTGGTGGGCACTATATTTCCTCTATTTGCTGATCCCCGCCAGCTGCTACGTCTTCTACTTGTACCGACGAGCAAAAGAGGTTTAGACTTTGTCTCTTCTCTTCTCATGTATCTGTATTTGTTGCACACTCATAAACACACACTGAATACGCTCGACATTCATTTGCTATTGCTATGCACGACGCACCCTTATTGCTATTTGCTTCTTTTGTAGGACTCATTCGTAAACAAGGTGCTTGAGCTAGCCAAGAGTTATCCCACGGCATGGGGCATTGGCTTGGTAGCCTTTATTGCGTTGACTGTCGTCGGCATCTACTGTAGATTTGGCAAGGCAAAGACTCAGGTAATGTTCACAAGCTAGTTGTCCACAAGCTAGTTGTCCACAGTTGGCCAGCTGTAGTTATTGAAAGATTCTTGCTAACGGGCAAATGAATGAATTTACAGGACTCTGCAGCGACTGCTGCCGCCGCCAAGAAAACAGATGAACCGCAGCCCGATGATGAGAACGAGCCCAACGAGGATGAAAGCGAGGAGGATTCATCAGGACAGGCGGCTGGTGAAAGCAGTAAGACAGACGCGTCAAAATCTGCTAGCCCCAAAAAGAACAAAAAGTCTGATTTAGATACTAACGATCAAGTTAAGCAGGATGATAACAGCGACGAGCCAACACAGACTGAGGTACGTCTACAGTTTATATTCATTATGCCAATTTTAAAACTAACTGTACGATTTCTCTACAGGAAACCACCACGAAATCTGCTCGCAAACGCGCAGTGCGCAAGGATTAGGATGAATGCAATCGGATTCATATTCGTATTTAAAACTTAACCTAATTCCAAATTGCAATTAACAACTTAAAGGAAGAACACAGAGTGAACCAACATTCATTAACACTCTGCAGATCAGGAATCGAGAAACACCCACGATCGATCACAAAAGCATGCCTCATACCAAAACTGTTGTTGGTAGTTCCACAGTTGAATATCACATATAGCTGCTAATTTAATGTACTATGTAGTTTATGTGGTTCGGTTTAGTTTTCTTATGCGTACGTAATATTCTGTATTATCATTGTATTTCTATTTCTGTTGTATAATCTCCACACAAGCCTGATAATTGATATTATCTTAAATCGTGTTCTGATTTTGATTTGTGCTCTTCAATTTTCAACGAAATAAAATAAAAAACTAGACAAATGAGGGAAACAAAGATTATGAAACCAATAAGCGATACGTACTCCATTAGAGAGAAAGAGGGAAATATCTAGTTTAATATTATGTAATTTAAACGAAATTTATGAATACGCTAGTTATACTCAGAGTTTAAACAATTTTCATTTTTCATTTGTAACAATGAAAGCTACAGCGTAAATAAAACTGAATGTCAAAACCAACTCAATTTATGTCCAAATGATTATTTTAATTCAACAATAGAGCATCCGTTACCAAGCAGCAACCCGGAAGGACTAACCGAGCAACTCAACTGACGGTTGAATAGCCTCCAATCCACTGGCAATCTGTTTTTCCACCACCTAATGCCGTTGGGCATGCTCTCGTGTAATGTGTTAATTTAAATGTCAATTGTGATTGAAAACTGCGAGGGCGACGACGAAATCAGATGCGAATTGGATTTATGCTCCGTGGTGCATGCAGCGCCAACCACACGGTTGAACCACGGCGCGACTCTGTTGCATGTTTTGTGGTTTTTAGAAATTTATTTCGAAAAAACATAAAGGGCTATCAATGAATGTTCAAAGATTTTAATTCAAATTTAAAATGTTTAAAGTTTCCGTATATATCGATTGCCATTCCGTTTAGCGCCTTTGCCATTTTAATTCAATTTCCTGCACCCATAAATAAGCCAAGCCAGACAGTTCTTGGCCATAAAGGCAAAGGGCAATTGTTAATGAAATTGTTATGACAGCCCCAAAATATCCAATGTATGAAAGTCATCTACATATGGGCTTGGAAAATACTTTACATTCAAATTAGATTTATGCCCGCCAACAGATGTGCGCTCCGATTCCGTCTATTGCCAATCCGGCGACATTTTCGCCACAAAAGATTAAATGGTTTGCATGGGGTTCCCTGATGTCTGTGCCGATAAAGTTCCGTATTGACGCACTTAAAAGGATTAACATTTTTGTGCTGACTGCGGCTGGAAACGTCGTTGCATATTAAAATAACATGGTCGAATCGAAGAGTGGGATCCAATCCCATCCCATATTTCATAGTCATAGACAGACGGAAAATCTCAAGGGCGGCGAATGCCGTCAGCTCTGTGTAGAGTCCTGTCATGTGGGCAAGTGGTGCGGTTGCAATTACGCCGGCTGGTTGGTGGCCAGTGGAAGCAACCCAACCCGCCAGATAACCATGCGTAAGCATTATAATTTTAATAAAAATGATTTTTTGTCAAAGGCAGGAAAACAGCTTTGAACCCTTCAAGCAGACAATAAACATTCAAGAGCAGGTCCCGACCCAGACACAGACCCAGAACCAGACGACGACGCGTCGTCGTCCCCAAAAACTTCACAAACGGCGGGCTTCCGAGTGAGCGCTTTAAGTAGAATTAGTTTAACATTTTGACAGGGGTCAGCAGCACTTCGGGGACTCCCCATGTGTCCCCGGTGGAGCCACTGCCAGACTAAGGACCGGGAACGGCATTCAAACCTATTGAAGCTACTCGCTTGTGCCAATCGATGCGTAAGCAAAAGTACCACGCCATATGCAATGTTATTGCAGAAAACCCTCTGACCCTCGACCAGTTGGGGTTGCTCTTGAGGGTTGTTGCGGTTGTACTCTTATGTGTGGTTAGACTCCCGACTCCCGGTACCCATTCTGCTATTTTTGGCAAGTTCCGTGCAATTAAATCGTCCATTATCTGATCGAATCGCATTGCGAACTACCAGAAAGCACGAAAATACTGACTGGGAATTAATTGCGGCACATTGCAGGCTCGATTTCATCATAGAGATTATTCGAGTGCATATACCAAAGATAAAAAATCATAAAAATAAATTGGATTTTGAATATTCGCAAAGCCATGACACTAATAACGCTTTTATGCGATTTATTTCCTTCCGATATTACTTCTATTGATTTCGTGCACCGATAATCGTCTTATGTCCATTGAAATAACCATTATTCAGTTGAATGAATAACTTGACTAAACGAGGGGGATGATTCATATCTGGTCACAGGATTTTAAGCCATTTACAAGTGCCATTGGCAGGTTGGCATATTTAACCGTTCCTAATGAAAGGCCATTGACTTTAACTCAATTAACGTACAATTCAAAGGCAAAGAAAGTGTATTATCTGAGATTTCCTCTGATTTCTTCTTAGGCTAATGCTTATCCAAAAAACTGTACTCTGGGGAGTAAGTTAAATTGCTTCTAAATAAAACAAAATCATTAAATAGAAATCGAAGTGCTAGGTCGAAAATCAGACCCACTTCAAACCGTACCTGTTAGATAATGATTAGTAACCATAATCATTAGTAATAAGATTATTTTTGTTTAAAAGTCGAACTAATGATTAATTTACGATTAATAATATTTTTGATTTTTTCCTGATTATTTTATTTTTTTTTACATTATTTACAATTTATTACAAAAATGTTTCTTCTTTCTTTAATAACAAGTCAGATTATATTTGAATTATATAGTCACTACGATTATTTCCAAAAATAATCTAATTGATTAGTAGTTCTAATCGAAATTTAACAGGTATGCTTCAAACTTTCATAATTCTGTCAAACCTTTACAGATATTAAGCTGGAATGTACCGTTAAAGTACTAAGGGTTTGGCCTCTAAATTCTGCACTCAAAATTTATTAATTTCGTTAGGTCAAAATATATTCAGGGTCTTAAAAGAAGAGGGATTTAATTGAATAACTATATTTTAATCAGTCAAACAATTCTATACGTGGAATTCTGAATATAAAATATGTAATTTTCTGATAGATTAAATTTTAAATGCATTAAATAAAATAAATAATTCACTTTAATAATTGCATAACATTAATGCTACTTGTACGCAGCTTTCATTTAAATCTATAACCTCAATAAACTTAAAAATTGAAATTTTGAACTCACTTATATTATAAGGCTAATTACACTGAGCACATCTACGAGGAACGCATGGGAATGATGGTAGATGTGAAACACCAATTCACATAGCCAACATCTAACATCAATTTGTCACTTCACGTCAAAGTTTTGTAAACAAAATTGTAAAATTTTACTCTTGGTATAAAATGAATTTTGATGAGGAACTGGCTGGGTTTGGTGGCATTTGACCCAACCAACGAAATGGTCAAGATTAAGCTAAATGCAGACGACGGCGAAGAAGTTAACTTGTCGCTGACTGCCTTTTTAAATAATATACACCAACTGCAAATCTTCTAATAAAAAAATAAATTATAAATTAAACAAATATAGATATTTTTAAGTTGTTTATTTATTTAAAGTGAGTTGGGGGTAAAGCTCATGATGCTCCTCGCGAAATTTACGCTGCTCTTTCTTCACGTGCAGTCTCATCCGAACTATTTTAAGCTGCTCGGCTTGGCGCGCTTTGCTACAGGTGCTCTGGTTTCGTGTTGGCTGGTGTTGGTACTGGTACTCTACGCAGGCACCTCTAGATCAAACTGGATCGAGTCTTCCATATATTCCATGAAAACTGCAATAAGACCGTTAAAAACTTACTGCAGATTTTCATAGTCGGCAAGTTTATTTCTGTGCGGACATCTAACCACTAGGAGATCTGGTTTTCGAGCGTATGCGCCTTTAATGTGGAACCTCTTGAGCGCTCCTCTTAGATCTCCAATATTTCTGCTAGCAATTAAAGAATTTAAATTTACCTAATTTTGGATTTTGTTGTTTTTTTTTAAATTGTTTCTCAATTTTATTTAATTCATTTTTTGTTTTTCCATTTCAAATTTCGCGCACTTTTTGCACACAAAAAGAAGGAAATTACTCCACACTTAGCGAAACTTAAGCAATCAAATGTGCTCCACACCTAACGAAATTGCGATTGAAGTTCCCACTGAACGAAGTAGCTCATTAACCAAAATTCAACACGCAGCAATTGATAGTGCTGCCCATTTGATCAAAGTGCGTCGCACTCACTGACATGCTCCACACTTAGGGCAGTTGACCACCTTAGTGAGTTTTCAAACCAATTTGATTGACTTGCACAATTACACTTAAACTGTAAGCAGCAGTTCTCATCAAACTTTCAACACAAAATCGTTTATAAAATAATTGAATAATTTTATTTTCTATCCCTAAGGAGTCATTTTAAACTCTAGCTCTCATTAAACAGACAAGATTGTGCTCTAAAATTGATAAATGCGTAGCACTCTCAAGACGAAAAGGACACCCATCCCGCATTTTAATTGCCGCGCAAGGACATTGACTTTATCAAGGACTCTCTCTAATGGTGCTGGTCAGCCAATCATTAATAACAACCTTGACCGGTTGCATGAGCTCCTTAGATGCAAACGGTGCAATCTGGTGGTGTAAGAATAATACAATTTTATTGTAAATCGTTTATCTTCATTACGCGTTCAGCGTCAAAACTCTCTGAATAACCACACAACAACAACGACAACCAGAAAAGCTGCAAACTGGTTTAGATGCTGTCATAAATAAATGCGCCGTTCCGTTGACCGTTTCGGTGTTTGCATATATTTTGGGCGAGGTTCAGTTGAAGTGACCACCCCAACTTGAGGGCATGGAATGCAACCCCTAACTACCATATCTCATATTGCAAACTGACCCTTTGGCTGGCCTAATTAAATTTCCTTTGTGCAGCGCATTCGCATTTAGTTTGTCTTTTGATTGCCTTGTTCTTAAGATTAAGCTTTTGTTTTTCTATTTAACGCTTAATTTCAACATTTTGATGGCCTTACACGATTTGCCCAACCCGAACTGACCCCTCGTTATCTAGCTGCATGGGATCGCTTACAAAGTTACAACAAGTAACGAGATCCTTTCGATTTCGATTCCTTTCTTTTGAGCAAACCCAACTGACCGCGACTAAACAAACACTCTGCCAGCCAGAGCGGCTTGACCGCTTCGATTCGCAGTTGACTTATGAAAAAAAAAAGTATTTTAATTGCATTAGATTTAGGCTGCAATGGGTTGGCCATTGTCCGGCGTTGTTTATTTTATGACTGGCCCCGGGACCCGAGCGCTTAACCTTTTGAATATTTAGGAGCACTTGAGCCTTTGGCATTGTTCAGTTCTATCCGTGTGTGTGTGTGTGGTCAGCTTTTAATGCACTTTCCGGTCAGGGCTGAACAAATTGCTTAAATTCGTATCAAGGCAGCGAATCAACTGCTTTTGTCTGCGCGTATCACTCGCTTATAGTTATTGTTATTGTTATTGTTATTTTTTTATTGCTAAGCGGATCAGTTTCAAGTCCAATTTCAACTACGACCAGAACCACAACCACATTGATTTGCATGTTCAACTTTTCTTTCCTCAGTTAATTTTTTCCGCAATTTTCATTAACTTTCAACTGCTGCAAGTAATGCTCCAAATTATTATTTCGTACGTGCGCTACACACTTTGGTGGGACTCAGAAAATGATGAAGATTGAGACAGAGATACTCATAAACCATTATATATATTTATGCGCATTACATACACGTGCAAAAGGAACTGGGCTCGGCATCTCCATCCTCATTCCCATCCTCATCACATCCTCAAATGTTGCGTGACTTTACGTAGGCTGCAAGAAGGCCTCTGAAATTGACTTTGATCCGACAATCATTAGTACTCGACTTGCACTCGCAGACTCATAAATTCGTGTATCAGTTCACAAAATTGCTTAATAAACTCACAGTCTAAGGAGTTGGCGTGTTGCCAGGCGGCAACTATTTTAGGAGCGCCACTCCGAGTGGGCGCTGAACACTGCAAACTGGGCGTAAGATTCTGTTCGAGCCTCTTTTGGCATTCATCTTCAGATGAATGTTGAGAGTCTGAAATGGCGTACGAATATCATAACACTGAAACAAGGCGACTTCGTAGGCGTACAGACAACAAATGAATTTTAAAGGCATATTTGGAATGAATCGAACTACTTTCAGTAATACCATCCAATAATACTTGCACTGCACACCTCTGAATCTATATAGGATGATTTTTATGAATATATATAACCATTTTTATTTATTTAACAGTTAATTAAAACTAAAGCTACTGGGATACAGCCATAGTTACTTAGGTTTTCAGCTGCTTTCTAAATATTATGTACAAAATAAATATTTATTTTAAAAGTACTTACTTCTTAAATTCGATATCAGAGTTTCCATTCTATTTTATTTCAAAAATAAAATACTTTTTTTTAATTATTTTATTTATTATGATTAAAATAAAATACTGCGATGATACAAATATTGTTATGTTACTAATAAATAAATATATTTGATTGCTATTTACAATGGCATAAATTACTCATTTAGTTGTTATTTCAATTGTAATTGTAAATTAAGTATATATCTAAGTATTACATATATCTGTCGCAGCTAATTACATCAATTTTGAAAAGTTATAGAGTGCATAGAGATTGAATAACATCAGCTTGATTCTATGGCCTCTGACACACCTGTCGTTGGCTTTCAAGCAAATCAAATTTCACAATTTTGTGCATTTACAAATTGCAGACCCTCTCAAGCAACAACCTGGTTGTTGTCGTTGTCTTTCAGAAATCCGCACGACACGGTTCAAGTGCCAAGTGGCCCGATGCTTTGAAGGGACAAGGAACAAGCTGAAAGCCGCGCGCTTTTTGCTGCCCACATGCGGCCAGGTCAGGGTACATTTCTGTATGTGCGAGTGTGTGTGTGTGTATAAGTGTTGTGTGTTATACGGTTCGGCGAGTCTTAACGCTCATAGTTCCCCTTTGAACCCCATGAAAGAAAGCCACATAAACAAAATAAGAAACAAAACAAAAAGTATAAAAAGAACACCTGATCAAAATTTCAAATTATTACGACGAAATGCACTAAACATAAGGACAAAACAAGGCATAGCTCGTGCGCGAGTTGTTATCACACACACAAAACACACACACACACATGCATATGCACATACCAATGGTAGGCATGAAAATGCTTTGGTCTAATGAGCACCGCACAGCGCAAAGTCGAACTGCGCCCATAATGAAAAACTTCAACTTGGTCGCAACTTGGTAATTACGCGCCAGGCACAAGAGCCAAGAAAATGCATGTCTAGGGCACTTTTTTGTTTGGGGTTGGGGTCGTTCATCGGGTCGGGTCATTCCCGATGTAACATGCATGCACCTGACACCGCCGACTCATTACTCTCTGGGTGCAACATCAGTTGAGGAAATGAGGAAGTGGAAGTGGCGCAATCGCTCGCAACTCTTCGCTCTCTTTTACACATTTCTCTTGAGCGCGTGCTGTTTGCCCATTCTAAACGCAGCTCAAGTCGAAATCGAAGGTGAAGCTGAAGTCGAAGTTGAAGTTGAAGGCGAAGGCGAACCAAAAAGGCAAAGGCAACGGCCAAACTCAGCCAAGCGCTGCGTCAACGTTAGTGGCATAATTTGGTCGCGGTTCGCTGATGGCGGTGGTGGTGGTGGTGGTGATCGTAGTGGAAGTGGTGGTGGCATAACTAACAGTTTTCCCTAGTGACACAACCCTTGTGAGTTTTCCTGCAGCGGCCTTAAGAATTGGGCGCCAAAAATGCAATGGCAGACAGAGACAGAGAGAGACAGAGACGGCCAACAACAAACAGTCAATGACACTGTGACTGCGAGGCACGAATATGTTGCCAGGACCTAAGCGACATATGCGCCAGTTTCGGCCCTTGACTCGTGCCACCAACATCAGCATAACAATTAAACATAAATATTCCTAGGATAACAATAACAGCAACAACAACAAGAGCAACAACAATACGAACTTTAGGCAAATGGTAAACACCTTTAGTTTTGATCATGTGGGCGCGTCGTTCGCTGCTTGCTTATCATTTGGAACAGCATTTTAAAACTAGCACAGGCTGATCCTTAGAGCAAGAGAAGGAGGAGGAGGGAGAGAAGGAGAAAGAGTAGGAGGAGTAGGGCGCGCTAAAAGTTGCCGGCTGCTGACGCGTTTTTAAGGGTTAGCTTTGACCTGGCCAACTGACGCGCGCCGCTCTACTGATAATGGCCATATAGCACCACCAACACCACCAACATCACCACCAACTTCACCGCCAACGCTGAGTCATAGCAACCGACACAACAGACAGTTTGTAACGGTCACGCACGCAAGGATCTGCACACTCCCTCTCTCCATTCATCACATGTTGCGACGCAAGGATCTGCACTCTTCATGTGGTACGCATGTGTTGTTGTCCTGTTGTTGCGAGTCTTGTTTGCTTTACCGACTCGAACTGACTTAAACTGAAGCTTCACGCCGCGCTGCCCTTTGTGCGCCTGCCCACCCCGGTAATTGCTTCCAAAGTGACCAACTGACTCCGTTCCAAATATGCTTGGCATATGTGCCGCCTACATACATGTGTACATATATCTATTTATTTGCCTTCTGCATATACTGAATTCGTCCTTTTTTTGCCTCTTTGCTGTGTCCTGTTGTGAGTTTCACTTAGCGCGAAACTTGGCAATTATTAATTTAAGAAACAGGCGTCTATTTAGCTTGGGTGGTAAACTATTTCCAACCCACACCATGTGCTGTCTGTCCACTTCAACTGAATAAGGACTCACACTTCAGTGTCCTGCTCTCTGTGGGAATTTTCACATTTTGCACCATGCCACGGCAGTATGTACATACACGTATATCATACAACTCAATAGCCATATGTGCTTGGTCCTTAAACGAAATCTCATATCGAACTCATATCAAACCACTTTGGAATAGAAGTTGATTTACGGTAATGGAGACTTAAAGTTTTAAAGCAATGTAAGCGCCTATAAGTATGTAACGTGTTGGGGTTTATTAAACTATTAAAATTAAGGACTTGTAATTTGTATAGAATTGTTTAAATTGAGACAAATGATTTTTGGCAATAATTAAGTAACAAAATAATTTGTTTGGTTTCTTCCCTTCTCTCCTCTAGCCTGGATCTTAATAAAGTTGTATTTTGATGGAGTTCCGATCTTACAGGCCACCAACGAGTTTGTTCTGAAAATAATATAAATTTGTTTACCTAGCAATCTTTCTGTGTTAAAGTAAATATTCATATTTACCGTTCTCTATGGTTCTTGGCTTTCTTCTACTGCTGGCAATTCATTGAGGGCAGGTTGTTCACAATGAACTGGTTTATGGGGCATCGCAAACATCAGTTTCCTCCAAAACTGGGGATCATCTCGCCTGAGATACGTGTTGTATATGGTATTACCAATACTTGCAGATTAAACCTGAATTGTAAATTGAAATCTTAAAAGTATTTTATAAATATTTTAAAATACTTCTCTGTCATTTAAAAAAAAGAAGCTAGAGGTACATAAAGCCCACGGCTACCTACACATATGTATATGGCACCATAAAACTCATGTTTAGCACAATATTCCCACATTAAATGGTCTTCGTTGCGGCAGGAAGCTCACATCAATGAGCACTTGGAAGGATTCAGCTTTTGGGCACGTAGCAGCCACAATGAAACAATATATGATATGTCTGTTTATGTGGTGCATTCGTTACTTGCCACAGCAGAGCAGTAAAGTGCAACATGTGCATATTAAAAGCTATCGGATTACGCGCCACTCAACAAACGAGTGCAAGAGAGAGAGAGAAACACGAGCAGAGCGAGAGGAAGACACATTAAATGTAAACTCATACTTAAGTAGGTCGATCGTTGTGTTTTACACTGAAACTGGCGTCAAGATAATAAAAACTTGAAGGCGGCCAGGATCTGTGTGTGGCTTCCCACGTCGCCGTCGAAGAAGGACGAAGTCATCACCATTTAGCAGGACTAGTGCAAAAATATTGATCAGTAATAAAAATAAAATGGAAGTACAATAGCTGAGGCAACAAGAAGGCACAACAAGTGCATCGTAAAATCAAATTAATAGTCCTTGTCGTGGGCTGTCAGGCTGGCACTTTGTTTTGGTGCGAGCAGTGGGAAACCTCGTCCTGCGAGTCCTGTGCGAACAAAGAGAACTCGACAATAAATTTCGAGCTGCCGCACAAAAGGAGGACAATGGCAAAAAATCAGTTTGTCTTATCGCCCAAATGCAATCTCTCACCTTTCATTCTGTCAATTAGTTCAAGTGCACGGGACCAAACTACCTGATCCCGATTCCTATCCCAATCCCGTTGCCGTTGCTGTCTGACAGGACCTGCAATTGCAGGCTGTTGTGCAGATTTATAGGCCAAAAATCAATAAAATATTTATTGTCTATTACGCGGCAGAGTTTAGGGGCTTGGTTGTGGGCGTGGCGACGGGAGCACTCTGTCCAGCACATGTTAGCGGCTGTGGATGGGCGTAGAAGAACAGTTAACTATTTAGCTGGACTTAGGATTGGCATGAGCATGAGCATGAGCACACCATGTGCTGGATGTCCTGCCTGGTCAAGTGTTCCTCCTTTTTGCTGCGCAATTAAGCAGCACGAAACGTTGCGATTAGATTTGCTGCAAAGGAGTGAAAAATGGTAAGCGCCGCGCAGTGAGCGGCTCACAATGTCCTGCATGTCCTGTCACGATGTCCTGCGCGCGCGTTCGCCCAACAAAGCACTGCAGTTAATTGCAAAGCCACCAACGGAAAAGACAGACACTCGACGGGATAGGCGCCAGCCAGGAGAATGCTTAATGAGCTCGGTGTCTAGGATCGCAGGACGATTGCGATTGTGACTGTGACAGCAAGGAGCTGATGTTGTTGCTGTTGTTGTCGTTGTTGTTGCTGCAACTGCGCGCTGCGTGGGACAGGCGCAGGGCCAGGACTCAGGACCTGACTGCGGATTCAGGACTCGGTACAATCAGGTACTGCCCTCGCTGCTGACCGTGCGAAATTGTGCCAGGATCAGAGGATCCCATGCTGACAATTTGACACATTATACAGCGCATTCAGTTTGCATAAGTCAGGATATATAGGATCTATATACGACCTCGACTTGTGTGGTGGCAAATCATAATCGTTCGTTAACTCCTTCACGCCGCAAATCACTTGAGTCCCGAAATATTCGAGTGTATGCCCAGACTGAAGGTCTCCCTCAGCTCAAACAAATGCATTGTTTAAATAAATAAATAATAGCCAAAAAATATGAGCTGCCATAAGGACTTCGAGTCGAAGTCATATACAGAGACCCATTGCTGTCTTTGGCTTTTATTTGATTACTTTTGTTATTTCTCATAATATTTTTGCTCAATCCCGCCGCCAACTCGTTTGTATTTAGCTTCCAAGAATTCACTTTGCCTTGCCCCGCGGCAAGCGGCGACCACACAGCCGCCAACAACAACAACAGCAACAACAGCAATCGCCACAACAATAGCAACACATACTACTTATATAAGGGGCGGCAAAACCTCAAAAACAAAAAACACAACTCTCTGTCTCAACTTCAACCTGTGTGCATTTATGATATATTTTTTTGTTGGTCCGAATGACGCTGTACTTTTAGCTCCTAAGATCCCGACGAGATCCTTGCTTGCTTAATGTTTGTGTCCCTATAAATTTTTGTGGTCGTCGTCGTGGTCGTGGTCATCTTTTGTCTTTGGCACACCACTCGACTCGCAATTGTTTGCAATCGAACATATTGATTTCCCGGGAGGTCTTTCAGATACGACGATCCGGATTCGATCTCTGTGTTGCAATTTCATGGCTGTCCAAATGGGCCAAATGGGCGGCACTGGCTTTTTTTCGCGTGTCATGTGTTTTTACGATCTTATTCCTGCTAATGATCTCTTTCAAATAATGGCAAGTGTCTGGGGAATCAGCCCGAAACATTAATGGCCATCATTTCTAAACAACATTGGGCAATGCCGACGTGCAAGAAGCCCATAATAGACCATAATCTTATCTCCCTAATGGCAACATTTCTATGAAAGTTTTGCAATTTAATTTGTTAGGGTATACATGACAATATTTACAAGGAATTCATGTCTACATTGTATAGTCGTAAAATTCATTTTCCATTTGTTATGAATCCTTACCAAAAGTAGATATGAGATTCATGAAATATGACTTTGAACTTGCCTGATTTAATAACATTGAAGTGGTTTTTCTGGGGCTTTCCTGCAACAAATGCTGGATCCATTAACAAATATTTAATACCCCCGAAAACCTAACTTCTTATTTTTCAAAACTAAAAATTTATATTAAATAAATATATGTATAATTCTTCACCATATTAAGTTAAAATCCTATTCTGTAAGTAAAACAAAGCTAAATATATAAAAAAAAATACTTTAATTTTAGGTATAATGTTTTTTTTTCATTTT
Source organism: Drosophila subquinaria (assembly GCA_037043405.1). Classification (NCBI taxonomy): domain Eukaryota; kingdom Metazoa; phylum Arthropoda; class Insecta; order Diptera; family Drosophilidae; genus Drosophila; species Drosophila subquinaria. The sequence goes on from JBAMBL010001795.1 coordinate 53,352, forward strand.
CATGTTTTTAAATTAAAAACTTCTATTAATTAAAATATGTATAAATCTTCTGTTAATTTAGATCTTATGTCAAAGTTTTATTATTGAGTTGACTGCTTTTTTTACGTTATATAAATAAATACATTAATTTTAGGTATAAGGTGTTCAAAGCGTATCACATAATCTGAGTCTGAGTCCTTGAAGATATCATCTTCGTGTTTGGAATGTTGATCACGTTGTATACCTGAGACTTTAGTCAAAAGTTTTGTACCGTTAGCTGGTCAATTAAGTGAGCTTGATAGCATTTAATAAAAAAGAAAAAAAGCAAAAGCAGCAGATGTTGTCAAATTTCGTGGCTAACGAGATTCGGCTGAAGCCGTGTCCTCATCATTAATTAGAATGCACTTGAGCAAATCGGCCATGAAATTGGAGCAACCTCGCTGACAGCACACACACACAGACATACACACACACACACACACAAATACTACACCTAAATTGCTCAATCAATACCACATGCAAAGCATGTTCTGGTTCAGTTTTAGTTTCAGGTTCAAGAATCAATATACATAAATCACTGACGACATATGGCCGATGACGACGATGATCCCTGATTTTATTTTTATTTTTATTTTTTGGCTCTGACGGGTTGACCACTTCAAGAGTCCCGCACCGCACTGCATCAGTACTAGGGGACGACTCGAATTACACGACATGCCCGTAATTTGGAGTACTAAGCTAGCCAGCGTCTAATAAACACATAGCCATAAACAAAACTGGCGGCAGCGCCAAAGGATCTACTGAAAACCGATCGAGGCTACCGCTCATCCAGCAACTGGCAATGGACAATCGATCGACTGACTGACTGGCTGACTGGTTGTGTTTTGATAAAATCTCAAGTAACTTTGGCTGCTGTTCATTAACGGTCCTCAAGATTGTTATTGTTTGGGCCCAGAGTCGCGACATGGCAGGATTAGCTATTCTTTTTTTATATTTCATAGGGTCCTGGCAACTGCAGGACTTTTTTTTTTGTGTTTGTTTATGCCAACGTCGCCAAAGTCAGACTCTCTAAATTACGGGTAATATAATCCAAGCTAATGTCCAGAAATCCTGCACATGTGTTCATGTTACGAAAACAATTTCAAACAGAGAATAAACAATATCATTAAATAACTTAAAATGTAAAATTCTTGATTTTATTTCAGAGGCCGCAAATAAGAGTTATGAGAACCTGGATAAACTTTTATTTTCGATTTTTATTTAGAAATTATAGAACAAAAATTATTTCTCAATTTTTATTATAAAAATGAATTAAAAATGAAATTAAATCGATCTAAGTTCGATCTAAAATTAATTTTCAATTTTTATTTTAGCAATTGAAAATCAAATTGAAAATCAGAGTTAAATTATTATTTTTAAATAAAAGTTTAAATTTAATTATTTTTTTATAATTTTTTTACTTAGATCGAAAAATAAGAGCTTTCATTTAATTTTTTTGATAAAATCAATAAATAACTTTTATTTAAAAATTTATATTTTAAAAATTATAATCGTTACGGTCCCTGTTTTAATTATGTATATATTCAGGATATTATTGTTAAATTAAAGCAATATAATAAAATACTCAAAAAAGCATTAAACATTCAAATTAACTAAAGA
>JBAMBL010001797.1:0-40245 GCA_037043405.1 Drosophila subquinaria
AGCGTTGACGGCGATTAATCTTTCAAGGAAAGAAGAAGAAATAAATTAAGATCTCATCGGTGTGAATAGAGTTTATCTTATTTCTTAATTTAAAATAAGAATAAGAAATTTTTGAAAAATAATAGTAATTTTAATAAATGCTAAGGTTTAAAAAAAAATTAAAATAATTTTGAATTTTCTCTTGAAAAATAAAAAAATTCTCTTTTAAAAGCAAAAACAATTTTCTTGAAAAGTAAAAAATAATTTTCTTCGAAATATAAGAATTATATTTTTAAGAAATATTTTCTTATTAAAAAAGAATTAATTTTGAGGTTTCAAAAAAATTATAAACTTGATTTTATTCTTGAAAAACACAAAACAATTCTCCTATAAAAATAACACTTTTCTTGATAAATTATTCTATTTCAAATACAAGAATTTTTCACTTTTTGCACACTTTTTCACTTTCACTCTTGATTTCTTTTCAAAATAATTGTTATGTCGTTATTTTTTCAAACTTGTAGCACTGACTTACCATATTGAGTGTCGGTGTCCAATTGTAGACTGATGTCTCTGTTCATAGACGAGGCTCTTATATACCACAAAACCAATACGACCCAAGCTTAAACAGGTAGTGACTAAAAGCAGATTTCCTTTATGACCCTTTTCTCTTTTCCATTTGCAGATGCTGTTCCCACTTATGGGCTGCGATACGCGACAACTTCAAGCCACCTGCACTGGATGCCAGAGGGATCAACTGATCGGTTACCTGGAGGCGGAGGTGCAACATCTGGCTGTCCCTCCAGCTGCCATTACAACTGTGGAAATGAGGATGAGGACAGTCTGATCACAACTTGTGATCTACCTGCACCCAGTCGAGTTAAACGTCCCATGTGCGTCGTTTTCGATGAGCTCGATCCAATTTCTGCACTCGAGCGAAGCTTCGAAATATCTGCTGCCAACACTTCGCAATCTCCATCTCAAACTCAATTTCAATCTCAGTCTACGCAAACAGTTTTTGTGGAACTCAAATCTACACAGACTGAAAATGCCAATAGATACAATAAAGTGCGGAACGAATCTACGCAGGTTGAAGAAAGCGATTTCCAGTTGACAAACAAGCCTCTAAAAAAGAAAACTAAGAAAAAGCACGAAGATATCGAAGTAGTTCCATCCTACTATATATCGAACCGAAGAAGAACCAAGGGCTTTTCAGCTCCCCTTGCTCCCAAGCATTCAAATGTCTTACAAAAAATGCATTTTTGGCGACGCAACTTTACCGAGGACAAGCAAATAGAAACCGAAACACAAACGAATGTAGACAAGGTACCAGAGCAGAAAGAGATTCCGAGGAGTTGTCCAAACTGTCAAAATATGCCAGATATATCTCGAAAGTTGAGTGAATTAATGCTGAAATTCGACAGACAAGAGGCGCAAGTGAGACAACTGGAAAATGCACTGAACTCAATGAAGTTGCAACAGGAAATCGGCAATTTAAATCCGCCTGTTCAGGGCACAATTCGAATGCGTGATGATAGCACAATAACAGATCAATCAGACATCAGCAATTCCTATGCCTCTTCCCATACTACTCAACAAATAATGCGAATTCGTGACGCCAGCACAATAACAGATCCATCCTTCAAATTGACTGCAACTAAACCTCGAATGAGTCCGAGGGAAGAAGTCAATGTCTTTTTGGGAAATCGCTCCTCTAAAGTCGAGTTTGCAGTTCAATCAACTCCCAATATTAAACCCTCCAGTGAATGTCAACTGTGCTCGGAAAATCCGCAGCCCGTGCTTGATGATCTGATTGAGGAAGTGCTGCATTTGATGGGACATCGAGAGTTTTCTGATATCATGTTGACTGTTCTGCTTCGGGATGATTATATGTATCATGTGAATGTTCAGGAGCGACAATCAAAGCGGAATCTTGGCTGCATTTTGGTCACTCACGCAGCCATCGAAACAGCTGCAAATTCGGGATTCTTCAATCAGATTCTCACCTATTCGGTGACTGATGTGCGCAATTCGATCAAGTCTACAAGTCGATCAAGTCGTCCGTTTGGCATTCCTTTCGAGTTCGTTTCAACTGAAGAAACTGCACTGAATTCCACAAATGAGGAGGAAGATTGCAAGCAAAACAATTTTAGAGTCTACGAATTTCTAACCAAAGTTCTGAAAATGCCAGCAAATAATTTTAACCAAGGATAAATGTCTAACAAATTTGTTTTAGCTTTATAAGAATTTCTTACTGATATTTGCTGGATGAGAAAATGAATTTATATTCGAGCTTTGAATATTTTAGAGCTTCCGCAATCTCTTTATTCTGTGCCACATTAAAATTTTGCGGAATTTGTTCTTATTGACGACGTGATCGCATCGATTGAAATAAGTGGAGATGAGATGCGTGTTTTCTTTGCTTTTCATATGATGTGAAGCCCCAGTATTTTATCCATATCGATAATTAAATAACATGAGCGGATATATTATTCTATGAGAAATTTTATAATTGTAGACAACTGCAGTTTAAGCTTTTTTTCAATTCACAATAAAATGTATTACATATTGGAAAATTCATTCTTAAGTTTTTTTTTTCTCTTTCAAATGGTATTTCGATTATAGCCGATAACCACCTAAAGAAGCTCTACCACTTAAGGTTTTTCAAATACAGTCGAACTTCCCTAACTCGAACCAACATTAGTTTTTTGACTTATAGAGTTCTTTTCATCAAGTTTATTAATTTTACTGCCACTCATTTAGCTTGAATTAGAGAGAAATTCGAGCTATAGAAGTTCGAGTTATGGAAAATGACCAGAAGTTTAGTTTTTCTCAATTTACATTCGCCTTCAATGTTTTTAGCGGACTTGACAAATTCTAAAATATAATTGTTTGAATGAATTTTCATAAAATATTTATAAAATAATAATAAATAATAATACCAAATAAATATAATGAATAATAACAAATACTAATAATATGTAAAAATGTTTGTTTTAAAAAAATTAAAATCTTTTAATAAAATTATAACTATTTCTCATCTACAAAAAAAATTATTTTATCATTTGTTGTGCTACAAGCTTTAATTAAAATTATTCAATAATATTTGAATAAACATTTGAAAATAACTGATATTTAAAAATTAGTTATATTTTTTTGAGCAAAATAAAATAAATTAATGCTTATAATAAGTATTCATAATAAAATCTTTTAATAAAATTCTATTTTTCATTTACAACAATAAAGCTCTTTTATCATTTGTTGTGCTACAAGCTTTAATTAAAATTATTCAATAATATTTGAATAAACATTTGAGATTAATAAACATTTAAAATGAGTTATATTATTTTTTTGAGCAAAATAAAATTTGTAAAAATTATAATCGTTATGATACCTTAAATTCCTCTTCTCACAACTTGAAGCGTTTTACAGTTATCATATTCTTTCAGGTCGTTTCTTTGCCTCAGGGTCGTGTCACGAATGCAGCTGTCGTAGAACAGGCAAATCACAAAGTACAGGTATGCATCTCTAAAGAGGATCACATCGATCGTTTTTAGGCAGTTGGTAAAATAAGTTTTTATTGCTCAGCTTGTGCAGCTGTCGCCCGATCCGCGGTACAATTAGGTAAATCCAGGCGACAATTAGGTAACGGCGTAAAGTCCGCCAATCTTAGAGCTACCTGTTAGGTACCTGACAAAGGGGAGGAGGATCGTTGGCTGATGCTTAAAAGCGCCTGTCGGTGAGCAGGGAGTATCAGTGTGCCAAGAGCAGAGCAAGAGTGCAAATCGAAATCAATATCTAGATATTCCAAATCCATTTCAAGAGCAGCACAATCATGAACAACATCAGCAACGACAGCGGATTGGATGACTCGGCGGTTGGAGGCGGAGTCGCAGCACAAAATGGCGGAGGAGGAGCTGTTGTGCCGACGGGAGCGGCGACTCGTCTGTCCTGGTTCCTCGCCGAGGTGGACGAGGGATCGATGAAGAACGGCCAACCGAACGGCAGGAGGCGACTGTGTGTCCTGCACAGCATGGAGTTGCTGGAGACGGATGTCTCCGACAAGTACATGACGCGCTTCGTCGAGTTTCGCATCAACGGAGTGAAGCTGGAGGCGAAGCTGATTCTGGCCGCGGATGAGCGCAAACTGGTGGACGCGGCGCTGCTGTCGCTGAGCAGGGAGCAGCGGGAGGAGGAGCACGACGCCAGGCAGATGCTGGTGCAGTACACCGAGGAGGATGCAGCGGGCAAGCGACTGTCCAGAAGATGATCTCGCCCCATCGCGTTGTCTGGCTGAGCTCAAAACCCGAGCTGGGCGGCACACCTCTGGTCAAACTGGGACCCGGACTCATCGGACATGTTTTGTATGCCTACGAGCAGCGGGATTACATGGAGAAGGTTCTGCTGAATCTCAAGGCACGCTGCTTTGATCACGCCTTCGACGAGCAGCTGGACACGGAACCGGAGCCCATGGACGAGCAGACCTGGCTGCTGGTCCAGTACAGCCCAGAGCCCGATATGGTCGTCTACCAGGTCATCTCGTACGCCCAGACCGTGTGGCGTCAGGAGAACCTCTTCAAGGACGTCATTGCCTACTTCCAGCTGCCCGACAACGAGTTCGTCCTCCAGGCCGTGGTCATCTGCTACGGCCAGGATCAGCAGCAGCTGCTGGACAAGTGCGAGCAGCTGCGCACCTTCGCCCTGGAGCTGGACCTGCCCCTGCCCGAGGATCTGGACCAGCAGCTGGAGCATGGCGGCGGCACCGCCTCCCTCTTCGCCCGCACCAACACGACGCTCTTCCAGCGTGCCGAGCAGCGCGACACGAGCGGGGAGCACAGGCAACTGCGACGCCGCATCGAGGAGATGAGCGAGAAGGCCCAGAGCGAGGCCGCCATGATCATCGAGGCCTTCGACATGGTCGACAACATCAACCGCAACCTGCAGTGCCGCCAGGGCCAAAATGCCAAAGCGCCCTCTACTTCCGCTGCTGAACTGCACTAGTTTTGATTTTTTAAAACTTTTCTTATTTTTAATTTGTAAGATCACTTTGAACCTAGTTCTGTAATTTGCATGGTAGTTTTATAAGTCAACACTTTTACGTGTCTCAAATTGACCATATTCAATAAATGAATTCACTTTATGTACATTTAACAAGCACTCTTTTATTTAAAATTCATTTTTTATTTACTTATTTATTTATAGGCAGTTTACTTTCAATTCAACTTTATAAGTTAACCAAAAGTTTTTGCAACTAAGGCCTTAAGCTAATCTAATTGTGTATGTGTGGTATATACAGCGGTGGTTAAAAGTATTTTGGCACCCTTTAAAGTTAATTCTACTCAAATTTTGAACATAGTTTATGTAAAGTTTGGCATCAATAGAAAGGTATTTTGTATTCCTTTTGAATGATAAAAAACCTTTCATAACCCATTGAAAATTTTTAATTTTTGGAAAATTCTACTTTTTACTTATTTCCTTGGTTTTTAAAAAAAAAATGTTTTTATGCAAAAAGTTTCTTAAACAATTCCAATAATGACTGTAAATTTATTTTTCAAATATCTCTTCGCTAGTAATTTTTATAATTTTTTCGAAAACTGCAAAAAAGGCACATTTTTCATGAAATTGATGAAAAAGTGATTTTTTTGAAACTTTGTTTTGAGTAAAATTAGTAGAAAAGTATGCCAAAATAATTTTTAGCCACCGTTGTACATAGTTTATAAATTTAAAATGTGTTATATTTCTTTATTTATCAAAAATGTATATTTAAAGAAATAAATACATCTTTTTCTAATATTCAATTTTGTGACGAACGATATTAAATTAATTTTATAAATTAATCTCAAAGAAAATAGATTGGCATTCGGAACATTGCGCACTAAAGTCTCGATACTTCTTACCTTATAAAAATAAGCTAAGCTTTTTTTAAGAATAATTTAAAAAAAAAATTTAATAACGTTCGTTACAAAATTGGATATCAGAAATTTGTGGCATGAAAATGTTTTCATCACTAGATTTTCAACTCGTAGATATTTTTTTTTAGGTATCTTCTATTCTCATAGGAAAATTAAAGATTTAAAGAAGCAATATATACCCTACTTTCCAAAATAATTAGTACACTCTATACGAGATATTGTAAGTCAAGTCTTTACAGTAAAAAAAAATATATTTGGAAAGGTCGTTTAAATTCTTTTTAAATAATGCAAAACTTTCCTTATATAATGATAACTACTTAAAAATTCAATGTTAAATATATTTTCTTTTTCTTTTGCAAATGAAGAACGCATTAAATGCTTCAAGCTTTCAGCTGCATTTCCACTTTCCACTTCAATTGCCAGTGCTACTCGTAGCCTCATCATCATTAAAACATCGTAATATCCAGCGAAATAGGGACACACTGGCAGTGCAGCAGCATTCGTGGCAGTTGTCAGACTTGATTCCATTCCGACAACTCGTAAGTTCAAATTAATTGCATGCAATTCGGTGGCTTTAAGCTCAACAGTTTCAAGTCCCTTCACTTTGCATTTTAAGAGGCAGCTTTGGTCTAGGGATTTTCCAACTGGAGAAAGAAAACGGAAAACTGCGAAAAGGGGACTGAGACATTTTCCAGTTGGCATCAACTGTAGATAAAAATGTAATTTGAACGCGCTGAGTACATAAGTAATTGTAAATATGCAGGCGTCTTCATATACTAGCTTATTCCCCCTCAGAAACAACCCCTCCTCTTGCCCTAATGAGCATTAAAGCCTCTGTCTCCGACTCTGACTCTGACTTGGGTTCCCAGTCCCATTCTTTCGATACGACTCTATTAAATGAAACTCGAATGCTCTGCTGTTGCATTTGCATAAATTGAAATGCTGAAACAACTCAAAATGTCACAGCAGGCGGTTAAAACAACAAAAAAAATATAAATAGAAGTGTACATGACTTGCAGATACCCTGTACTCAAAGTAACAGAATCTAAAGACTCTTGTCTAAATTTTTGGTAAGTAAAAATTTGTTTTTAAGCGGTTTTTTTTAAAAAAAACTTTTAAGCTAATAAGTGCTTTGTAGATCTTTCTCTCATATATAATTTTATGAGCTGAAGAAAATTATTACATAAAATTATTTGAATGAATGAGAAAGTTACTAGCATATTTTTTTTTAAATGTGGAATTATTTAAAATTCAAATTCACCTAACTAAAAATATAAATTGATTAAAATATGAAAATAACAATCTTTTTTCAATTTTTAAATAAAAAATCAATAAAATAATTTTTATTTTCAATTATTTTTAATTTAATAAATGTTACCATCATTCTTCCAACTTTGGACTACCCAATAGTCTAATCTACTTGACATACAGGGTATAATCAGTGACAGAAAACATTAGTTTATTATGGCTTTCAATTTAATTGGTTTGCATTTTAGATTTGATGCAATTTGTTTGCAGCAAAGCGTTAATTTTGGCTTTTTGTGTTGTGTGTGCAATTTGTTTATCTGCAATACACACAAACACACCCTTTTACACAGCCAAAAAGAGAGAGAGAGAGAGAGTGAGAGAGATAGATAGAAAGGCAATCGTTTGGCAATCAATTTACGTGTAGTGCACAACAAATTCCCAACGCTTGCTTTTGATTTTTTGATTAGTTTTTTATTGATTTATGTGAGGCACTGTCGAATGTTTGAATTGAATTCGAAATGGAACTAGAAGCAGAGAGAGATAGTGAGAGAGAGAGAGTGATTTCTAATGTGCTAAGCTTTGTTATTGTTTTGGTTAACTCTCATCTTTGGCTGCCATCTCATTCCAGGGGCCATTTAATGCGGCGTATACGCAATATCTGACAGCAAACACACAACACACTCAGATGTGGGACCAGAAACGGAAGCACTAAACCAAACATCAAAATAAACAGCACACTTAATCGTGTATAAATGTTTATATTTACCCTGTAGGCTCTTTTGGTTCTTGGCTCTTGGTTCTTGGTTCTTCTCAGCATCGTCATAGTTTTATGTCTCAGTCGCAACGTTTGCGAGCGGCAAATAAAAATAATCAGCAAGTCAATACCGAAATCTATGTTACACTACGGAAGAAATACTTAAATCTCACACACACACACACACATATACACAGATAGTCTCACATTCATATTTGATGAAGTTGTTCTTGTTGTTGTTGTTGCGTTTTTATGGCATCGATATGATATGGTGATTAAGTGGTTAGTTCCATAAAAGCCAACGGGGCGTATGCTTGTTTAAGTAGTATCAATGAAACTGTTCGTATAGCATACGATTCCATTGAAGAAGGTGTAGATTCTGCTCAGACATTAAAAAAAACAGACAGATAAACATTTGTTTATGTTAATGAGCAAAGTAAGTGAATAAAACACTTTAAAGCAAATTGAAAATTGAAATCTCTTTCACAGCTGCTTTTTGATAAGAATGGTATAGTAATTTGTTTTCAAATGTGAATTAATTTGTTAATGAAAAATCAAATAATATAATTTAAAAAAATATAAAAAATATGAATTAATTTGTCAATAAAAAAATCAAATAAAATTTTTTGGTAAAAACATAAAAAGGTCAATACTAATAATATAATTTATAATACAATTATAACAATAGGTATTTAAAGCAATTCAAATTGTAACAAACAATTTATTTTAATCTAAATCTAAAGCTAAAATTGTGTATGGTAATTTATAATAATTTTTGTTATTTAATTGTGAATTGTTTTATCATAATAGTAATTCAAAATCAATTTTTATAGACGTGCTTTTAAAAAATAACCGTTAACTTGTAGCACAAGGAAATAAAATAAATAAATATAGTAATAACAAACACCTAAATTGAAAAAAGTGTTTCTTTAAACCTGTTTAAGCCTTTGGAAATAGAGTATTTTATATGCCAATATTTCCTTCTGCATTCCTTCGAAGAGTCTTTAAGAGTTACACATATTACACATACGCACTGTTTCCACTGAAAGTTGATCCCTTCATGCGACAACTTAGGCTCATTAAAAACTTTCTTTTTCACTTTTGTGGGGTGTGCAATTGTTTTCTGTTTAATTATCTTCATTGTGAACTATTTTTTGCTTGCATTGAGGTGACATTGTAAATATATTTAAACAAAAAATTGCATTTGTAGAGATAAAAATGCGTTGACAATTTGCCTCTATAAGCCACAACCCCAGACTGCCCATAGTTCTGGTTGCCTGCAGTGAACAGCTGGAGCCAGACAGAGAGGCGACCATAAAATGGGGAAGCGAGATGGCAGAAGAAAGGATAATGCGTTGGATGCTCTGACTTTGGTCTAATTTGCAACTTGTTTGCTTAAGCTATAAGGACAATAAATCCGGCTTTCTGGGTCATAAGTTTTGTTGGTAATGCAGACAGAGAGAGAATGAGATAGAGAGAGAGAGAGAGAGAGAGAGAGAGAGAGAGGGAGAAGGCCAGCTGATAAAGCCAGACTATTTTAGAAGCTGCAATAATAAGTGCATTTTAACAAACCACAAGGGAAACCTAAGGTTGCCCACGGGAACGCTTTCTCACTTATTATTATTTTTGCTGGTTTTCTTTCTGAACGTGTATGTCTGAATGTGTGCGTGTGTGTGTGTGTGTGTGTGTGTTTACCCCATCAACATCGTCAGCATTCGAAATAACAACAATAACAACATCGTCATCATCATCGTCAGCTCGTGCAAACACTTGACTTTCCTGCATGCTTTTTTCCTCCTCCTCTTCCTCCCCCACCTCCTCTTCTCCTACATTCTCATTCTCATTTCTTGTATTTGCCTTGCCATTTGCTGGAGCAAATTTTCGTGATTGCCTTGGCATTGGCATTGGCATTTTCGCCTCTTTTCTTGTTTTCCTCTTTTTTCTCTGCTTATGCGTTGTCATCTTTCACTGTTTTTCCACTTTCTTTTTTCTTTGGGGGGTCTTTTCCCCGCCATTGACAGTGATTTTGACATTTCACGCGCATTTATGTCGTTCCATCTTTATTTTTATTTTCATTTTTATTATTTTTATTTTGCTGCCCAAAAAGGTCAACATTCGTTTTGCATACACAATAAACATATTCCTATTCCCATGCCTATATTTATTTTCTTATTTTTTTTTATGCTTACACTCAGTCAAAAATTAATGCGTTCAGTAACTTTTTATAGTAATTTAAAAAATAATTTGTTGCAGATAATAAGAGCAGTTATTTTGGAATAAAAATTATTCAAAAATGTAATTAATATTTTACAATCAGTATAACATGGAAACCAAAAAAAGTGACCGCGAAAAACCGACCAAAAGTTATTCGTACAGAAATTTCAACAATTTTTAACACTTTATTTTGACGTGTTTAAATTTATTTTATATTTAAAATAACGGGTCACAACTAAAATTCTGGACTAATTTCAAAAGTCCACCAAAAATTTATTTTTGATTAATACTTACTGAATTTATTTTTTTTATAAAGGTCGTAATAATATAAGTTAATTTTATTTAATAGACTTGATCAAAATGTTCTTTGTCGGCCACACTACGCCGTTTTGTGCAGACTCTCGAGAATGCACGTTGTACGCCCTTTGGGTCAATTTCTTTTAGGCACTTTCGGATGCGACGTGTCAACTGAGTAAATTTTGGCCTTCCATCCATTCTTATACACTAATCTTTTAAGTTCACCAAAAAAATCTGCAATTGATGTGGAATATCTGTCTTTGGGAACAAATTTAATATTTTTGCTTACCAAGAATTAATGATTTTTTTTGTAATTTTTGCACATCCACCTGCATTGCGTTCTTACTAGCTGGATTTTCGTCTCAGTGCAACCTGGTGACCGCTGCTTTTTTCTGGCTTTGATATTTAATGATTTTAATATTTTGCAGATATGTTGCAGTGAGCATCCGAATTTTCGGGCCGCTTCAGCTTGGCTTATTCCATTTTTATTGTTAAAAGCAGTCTTTAGCTTTTAAATGTTTTTTGTAGTCATAATTGTTGATTTTCTTTAAGAACCAGACTGCCTTCCTATTTTCAAACTGCTGAGAATTAAATATAAAGTGCTTTTTGCCACGCCCTCCACCATAAAATGGACACAGGTGTAAGTTTTTCCATGCTCTTTGTGATCTTGGTAAAAGCGTACAATACGTTTTCGCAGCTGTTGCTGCTTGGAAGCCATTTTGAAGTCTAATATAGTGCACATAATTTTTTGGAATTATTTGGTAAAAAGATCATGCAATAGCTGATTTTAGTACCAAATATTATATTTATACGACAAAGCATGCCTAAGCTGCAGGCACTCAAAATCTGTCCAGAATTTTAGTTGTGACCCGTTATGTTGTACAAATATTTCATATTAAGCTGAAATTAAATATATTTTTTTATAGGTGTACAAATAAATTTGGGGCTAAGTGTATGCTTATAACTATGATGGGAACACGCGCTGTCCAGTTGCTCTCAAGAGACGCATTTTCGTACAAGTGAAATTGATTCACAGAACAGTGAAAGAATTTCACTCGAAGTACTCGTAATTATGAATGAATTTGCAGCTCAGCTGTTGCTTTTGCTCTCTCTGTTAACTCGCTGTTAGCTCGCTGTTGACTCACTGTTAAATGTTGCTCTTTCAGTTAACAGCACTCGACAGCTTCACAGCTTCTGCCTCTGCCTCTGCCACAGCTGTGTCGTCGTCGTCGTCGTTGTTGTTGTCGTCTTTCTGATTCTCAGTCGAACTACAGACTTCGAGTCGAAAGCACACGGTACGCGCATGAACTGAATGAAAACCGAGTCGAACAAAACACGAGCCACACACACGTTGCGTATACGCGGCGTGGTCGCGAAAATCAACAACATCAACAGAAAATTCATCAGTGTGCATTTTAGTAAATAAAATGGTCAGTTCTCGCATAGCTGCGACTTTATTATGACAGCTAAAATAACAAATAAATTGTTTGTTTGATCAACAAGCGAAAATGTTCAATTATCATGAAATTAACTCAATCAAATGCTGGCGGCAGGAATACAATAAAGAGCTACCTCTATGAGGCTGGGTGTGATTGTTAACAATTAAACAATAATATAAACGTTTGAAAGTCTTATAAATTAATTTAAATAATATGCAAAAACATAAAAGGAAAGTTTTGAATTTAATAATAAATAATTCAACAATGTTAACAGTCAACTTAATTTAATAATATTAAGAAATTAATTGTTTTAATATTTAAAAGCGAATTTTAAAAATAAAATGAATTTTTATTGAGAAGTATTTTAAGCATTAAACGATTTGAATTATATTTCTCAAAAAATATAAATATAAAAAATACAATGAAACGTTTAAAGACGTTATAAATAAATTTAAATAAAATGTTTAAAAATTTTCATAAAAGTTTTAAATTTAATAAGGAATAATTCAACAGTGCCACCCTAATTTAATAATATTAATAAATTCATTGCTTTAATATTTAAAATCGAAATTTACAAATAAAATTTATTTTTTTTGAGAAGTATTTTAAGCACTAAACGATTTGAATTGTACTTCTCAAAAAATATTTATAATTTAAAAAAAAATATATTTTAATAAAATCTACTTAATATAATCCATTTCAAAACAGTGGCAAATCAAATAACACATTTATATAAATTTGATAAGATAAAACGCGACTTGTGAATGTCACATTTGGGGTGAATTGCATTAGATCAACGATTCTTTTCCCCCTCGTCTGCTGCCTGAGGCACGTGCCGTTCATATTGATGGGTCGCTCGTCTCGTCTCCTCAGACACATCTCAACATTTTCCGCTGCTGTCAGCGTCTCTTCCTGTTCCTTTTTTATTCTTATTGTCTTGACGGTGGCACTCAGTTCTTTGTTTGATTTGCATATTGCTACCTGTCTGAGTTGCGACACAAGCTCTCAAGTAAACAGAGCATAAGGAAACAAAAGGCAAAAAACTGAGAGAAAAAAACACTGGCAACAAAACGTGATAAAATAAGCGGAAAAATAGCTGACAAGCAACCTCCCGCTTTTCACCACCACCACCAAAAAATAAAATATAAAAAAGAAAACCTAAAATAAAAACATTTGCTGTACAGAACAAAGAAAATTATCTGACCAACAGCCTGGGGCGTGTCTTCGTCTTCGTCTCGTTCCCCTTCTGCCACAGGCATCTGCCTTTGTTTGAGCCTCTTCTCCCCGGAGGTGCCTGTGACAAGTGACAGTTTTGTTTGCTTGCCGCCCGAAGGGGGCTGCAGGGACTGACGGGTGGATCTCGGTCTCGGAGGAGTGCTGGTCACCTAATTTGGCCAATGCTTTTATTGTTTGCCCATTCTCATTCCCAGAAAAAGCAGCGTTGTTATGCCGCATTCTGTTTAGTCTGTTTACACGCACTATTAACGCGTGTTTATTCGTGGATAACGTAAACTAATTGAGACATTCACTGGGCCAACGCGGCGTATGCGCAACGAGTGTTCGCCAGCTAACTCTGCCTACGGCGTGTCACGTTTTATGACTGCACTCGGCCCAAGCAATTAGAAAATACCTTGAAAACACACACACACACACATGTAAGCACACACACACACAAATGCATTTTCATTACTAGAAAGACAAGAAAAAACTGTAGATCTTACGAGAAGATTGAATACCCTTGCAATTTAATTGTTATTTAAATCATACGACTCTCTGATTGTCAAATAATTTTTCACCAAATGAAAACTATTTATTTATTATTTTAACACATTTAAATAATTTCAAAAGTATTCATTAAATTATTAAAATAAACTATACTTTATATTAAAATGTGACAAAATTGTTAAACACAATTATATCTCTTCCGGTTTTTGCTTAAATTCAACATAAAAAGTTATTAATAATAATACAAACAAAATGTTTTTCTTATTCGAAATTCGTTTCACTTTTTTGTATCCCTGTTTTACATAGAATATTGTAAACACAATAGATGAAAACAGTTTGTACAATTAGTTAATTTAACGTAACAGGTAAGCACAATAGAATATTAAAAATTAAAATGTAGCTCACTTTGCTTTTTTTTATTTAATGGCAACATCATTGAATTTAGTTGCTGTAGCATTTTGAATAATTATAATACTTTAATATGATATCAAATTTAATTAAAGTGTAAGAGAAATAATATGAATAGATTTTTAGATTTAAAATCTATGTTCTTAATTTTTGTTTTACTTTTAAAAAGTACTTTAAATCAACTGCACTTAGTTGACATTAAACAAATAAATAAATAAATATAAAAACAAATAAATCAATAAAAAGAAAAGTAAAATATTCAAATATATAAAATAATATATATTTATTTCTTAGCCAATTGCCATCTGTAACTTTCCTCTACTTTCATGACAAATATAATAAGCCCGTTGCGTTAAAAGAAATCAACTTTAACCTTTCCTTTGCCAACTGCCATTTGTCACTTCTTGTCCCCGTCTCTATCCTCATTTAATGTCGCCGTCGCCTTCGTCATTCCCAGTGGCAAAATGTTAGCTACTTGGAGGCAGTCATCGTCCGTCCGTCCATCCGTCCGTCCGTCCGTCCGTCAGTCCGTCAGGTGAGTGAGTGAATGAGTTGCCTTGTGGCTGCAGCTGCGAGGGCTTGTTTACCTGTCCGTGTGTTTTAATGAAATGCAAATGCAAACAAGCTGCCTCCCTTGCACTCACACACACTCACTCTCGCATTCACTCTCTCGCACTCACTCTCGCACTCACACACTCGTATGAATCGACAGCATGAATCGCACTCATATGGAAATTATTTTTGCTTTGCTTTTGTCAGTTGTCGTGGCACTTAAGCAGTAATAATATTATTTTCCTTGTTGTTGTTGTTGCTGTCTATGATTCGCCAGGGTTGCCAGCTGCCACAATGACAATTGCAAAATGTAATTAAATTTAATAATTTTAAACTTCACAAGCTTGCGGCTTTTTTGGCATATTAAATATGTATTTATCATCATTCGATGTCGTTTAAAGAGAATTTATGTTTTATGTTCGCTCAGCATTTGCCACACAAATAAATTGGCAAAATGTTTACTTTATGACAGGTGGAAGCTGCTGATACCTCAACTTGCCCCAGGGAATACTCAACGTTGCGGCCATAAAAACAGATTTGTGCATAATTCGAAAAACGTTTTCGAAATTCAAGTAAATAAATCCAAAGCGGATTCTTGCAACATCTTTTAGTTGCATTTAATGTGCACGAACAAAGCCAAAGCTTGTCAACTTAATGGCTCATTTTATGCTTCAGTCAAACTTTCCAGCATTCGCATATGAAAAGTGTCGTAAAAACAGTTTATGGACATTGTTGTGCATAAAATTTAACACTTTTTACATTGCACTACCAAGATTACACTTTGGCTCACAAGTGTAACATACGAGTAAGTTTTGACCTGAAAGCACATGAAAGTTTCAAGTATGATTACATATGTAATATTGACCACATGTGACAGTAGTTACAAGACACTTCAGTTATTGAAAGTAATTGAGTGAGATTATAAGTTCGTACTTTTAAAGAAAGTTAAAGCTTTTTTAAAATTCAATAATGCTCATGTGCTTTAGATTTAACAGGTATTTAGACTAAAAGCTCATTAAAGCTTCAAGCTGTGTGAAGATAAATAATAAAGCACACAAACTTAGAAAATTGTCTTTATTTAATTTTCATCTTCATTTTGACCATTAGCTTACTTAAAAAGCTCATTAAAGCTTCAAGCAGTGGGAAGTGCAATAAAGTATCTAATTAAGTATCTTTAATTAAGATAAATAATAAAGAGCACACAAAATTGTAAAAATTTGTTTATTTAAATTTAATCTTAACTATGAACATTAGCTTACACTGAAAGCTCATTAAAGCTTCAAGCTGTTTGAAGTGCAACAAAAGTCTTAATATATATAAATAATAAAGAACATACAAATTTTTTAAAATTAACTTTTTTAATATTTCATCCTAAAATTCACCATCAGCTCACTCTGAAAGCTCATTAAAGCTATAACTGAAATAAAACTGAGCTAATTAGTGACACTTCAATTATGGCTCAAAGACATTTAATTTATGTTTTAAGAGTTAACTCCATATTATTTATCATTTTCATTAAAATAAATAATAAAGAACCCATAAAATAAACTTTACATAAGTTTCAAATGATTTCTGTCAATTTCAACCTGAAAGCATATTACAGCTTCAAGCTGTGAAGTGAAATAAAACTCCTAATGAAGATAAATAATAAAGAACACATAAAATTCTAAAATTAACTTTATATAAACTTCATACTCTTAAATTTCACAAATAGTTTTCTCTGAAAGCATATTAAAGCTTCAAGTTGTGTATAGAGTAATATCTGAAATGAAGATATAAATTGTTAAATTAACTTCATATATATTTCATCTCATATCAAATCGCAATTATAGTTTTCTATAAAAGCCGTAAAACTCTGCTAATTAGCTGCACTTCAGCTCTAACTAAAAAGCAATTCATTTCGTCTTTAAGAGTTTTACTCTTTTGCAACTTTAGCCCAATTGCAGCATGCCACAAATTGCTGCCGCACATTCATCTATTCACGAGCCAAGGACTAACGACATCTCAAAAATCCCTTTGGCAACATATATCGCAAACAAGTTTCACTTGACATGCTCCAGTTCTGAGCGCCGATGAATAACTTGCAAATTTGTTTGTGAATGGCCAAAATAAAGAAGTTTCTTCCACACACACACACACACACACACACACACATTGAAAGGCGGTATAACCTGCACGAGCGAAGCCGAAGGGAAATCTTTGGCCGCCGCGGGAGTCCGTCACTGATCCCGTCAGCAACTTGTCCAGAAACAATATAATATAATATAAAATAAAAATAAAATAATAGAAATAATACATAAACAATAACTTATAAAAATAATAATAATAATAATAATTAAAAATAACCAAAATAATAATAACAATAATAAATAATATAATAAAATAATAACCATAATAATATTAAAATATAATATAATATAATATATAATATAAAATAAAAATAAAATAATAATAGAAACAATTCATAAACAATAAATTATAAAAATAATAATAATAATAATAATTAAAAATAACCAAAATAATAATAACAATAATAAATAATATAATAAAATAATAACCATAATAATATTAAAAATAAAAATAATAAATAATACAATAAACTAATAAATAATACATAAATAATACATATATAATAAATAAAATAAAAATATAATATAATAAATTAAATAGAACAAATTAATAAATAACAAGGAACAAATAAACTCTGGCGAATAAAGAGGTTACTGCTCTGGGAGCGACGCACCAGGCTCCCCTAGCAGTGGTTACTACTGGTGTGGGTCACGGAGGCGACATGTATAGGCCAGGAATGGACAGTGGAGTCGATGTGGAACGGGTAGAAGCGGAAATGCTCTCATCGTTCTCGTTGCGACCTAGGATAGCGAGAACGCCACCTGGTGGCTCGTCATCGGCACCGCCATCTGTAACTGAGCCAGTCTTCAGGTTTGGCCCGGCCGCAGCCACAGATACGCCCAAAAGAGGTAGGGACGCCTCCAGTCCTGGCAACGCCACTGAAGCAGCTGCCAAAAAAGTAAAAACACAAAGGAGCTTAGTAGCGGTTTCGGAGGAGCTGGGGGATCTTATCGAGGAGATAATTCAGGCCTTCAGACCCAAGGCAGCGAGGCACATCACCCAAGCAAACCGCGATCTCTTTGCACGGATGAAGGAGCTCCAGACAGAGATCATCCGCAGACTCGCAGAAAAGGAGCCTGAAAATGCTGAACTAACAGAGGATAGCTCAAACTCTCCAGGAAACGAGCAGACTCCCAATGGACAGTCCCTCGCACGGCCATTCGCTAACGGAAGTAAGCCAGTAGAGCGTGAATTCCGGAAAAGTTCCAAGGAAAAAGCCACCCAAACGACGCCACCAAGAAAGTTTCCAGCAGACGCGCCGTCCCATTCCCGGCAGAGCTCCAGCGGTCCAAAGTCAGCTCCAAGGCAAGGATCGCTAACTAACACGGTGGCGGCAGGCAGCTCCAGTCCCGCATCAACCAAAGGAGTGACACGCAAGCAGCACGCCAACGAACCCCGTAAGCAGAGGCCACGAGCGGATGTAATAATCATTCAACCTGAAGCTGGCAAGTCCTACAGCGACATTCTTCGTCTGGTCACCAGACGTGAGGACAACAAATTGCAGAGCGTGGGTGAACACGTACGAAGGGTTCGGAAGACAGCACAAAATGGCTTGGTGCTAGAACTGGATAGAGACTGTAAAGCGACGATGGACAAAATGAAAGCCGATATTGGAGACGCGTTGGGGCAGCAGGCTAGAGTGAGGGCCATCTCACAGGAAACCTCGCTGGAAATTAGAGATATCGACTGCCTGGCCGCAAGAGAAGATATTCTCGCAGCCTTGGCTCCTCATACGGACGCACCGCTGGAGGAATCGGTGATCAAGACGCTAAGACCCGGATACGATGGCTCGCAAGTAGCCGTTGTCAGCATCCCGGTAGCGACCGCCAGGCGTGTCTTGAAAGAGGGAAAACTGAAGATAGGATGGACAAGGTGCAGAGTAAGAGAGAGGGAGCCGCGAAAAAGGTGTTACAGGTGCCTGGAGTTTGGCCATGTCGCTGCATCTTGTAAGAGCGCGGTTGACCGCACGGGCTGCTGCCTACGCTGTGGCCAGGAGGGACACAGAGCAGCTAACTGCACGAACGAGCCAATGTGCTTTATATGTGCAGCGGCAAAAAGGAAGGAGACGAAGCACCACGCCGGCAGTAGAAGATGTCCTCTGTCGACGAATAGTGAAGCCGGCCCTATCCGAAAATGACGAAAATGCTACAGCTCAACCTGAACCACTGTGCGGCCGCCCAAGACCTACTGAAACAAACAGTTCGCGAACTATCAGTAGACGTGGCACTTCTGAGCGAGCCCTACAAGCCTATGCAAGGCCCAAATTACGTAGCAGATACAGATGGCAAGGCAGCAATTTGGACATGTGGGTCACTGCAACATCAGTTGGAGTCGCAGCGCTCATCACGTGGCTTTGTGAGAGCTAGATTTGGCGAGCTTTGGCTATATAGCTGCTACCTGGCACCCAGTCTCACATTGTCAGAGTATACAGCCATACTAGATGACCTAGTTGACGATGCGAGGGGCAAGCTACAGGTCGTCATAGCCGGCGACTTCAACGCTTGGGCAGAGGAATGGGGTAGTACTTCTACAAATTCCAGAGGACAGGCTGTATTGGAATCCTTCGCTTCACTTGACGTTGCTCTACTGAACAGTGGAAGGCAGCACACATTCTGCAGAGCCGGCGTGGGATCCGTAATAGACCTCACATTCGTGAGCTGCTCGTTATGGAACCACGCTCGTTGGGCCGTCAGTGAGGCATACACTGCGAGCGATCACAATGCCATAGTTGTGGAACTCGTTCGGCGACCGGCAGCACCAGCCAGCAGGACACTAGCGGAGAAGGCCTACAGAGCAGACACAATGAACGCTGGGATTTTCGCAGAGACGTTTCGTGCCCCCGCCCAAGACCCGAACGCGGAGCGAAGTGCTGTCCTACTAATGCAGGAAATCACAGGAGCATGCGAGGCGAGCATGAAGCAACGGCGTGGCTTTAAGCGGAACCACGAGCCCGTATACTGGTGGACAGAGGAGATTGCGGAAGCGAGACGACGGTGCGTCACCGCAAGAAGACTGCTGCATCGTTCCAGGGGAAGACCTGAATTCGAGAACAGAAGGCTTGAGTATAGTCTAAGGCGTCGGATACTGAAAAAAGCAATCCGGCGAAGCAAATCGGAGCGGTTCCTGGAGCTTTGTGATGAGGCCGAAAACGACACCTGGGGACTGGCATACAAGCTCGCAGTAAAAAAATTTAATGTGCAAGCCCAAACGGCTCCTAAGGATGAGCAGAAAATGAAGGAGATCGTGGAAACTCTTTTCCCTGGCTCCACGAATTTCCAACCACTGGATCCGACACCTACGCCCCAACTGTTCCTCGAAGCCCCTGTGGTGACCTTGGATGAGATCCTTAAAGCGGCAAGCGTCATACGCGATTCCAAAGCGCCAGGTCCAGATGCAATCCCTAACAAGGCATTAAAACTGGCTCTAATGCTTCGACCAGATAGCTTCGCAGACGTGTTTGGAAAATGCATTAAGCAAGGAACCTTCCCCAGTGCTTGGAAAATCCAAAACTTGGTGCTCATCCCGAAGCCAGGTAAACCCCCGGAGATGCCATCATCATACCGCCCTATCTGCTTGATAGATACGGCCGGTAAAGTGCTGGAGCGTCTTGTATGCAGTAGGCTAGAGCAAGCAATCCGAGAAGCTGGCGATCTTTCCCCTCTGCAATACGGCTTTCGTAAAGCTCGGTCAACGGTAGACGCTATCGCCAGAGTAACCAGCATTGCCGAAAATGCAATCCAAGGCAGCAGATGGCGAGGAGGCAGCAAAAAGTATTGTCTAGTTGTGACACTCGACGTAAAGAATGCATTCAACTCGGCAAACTGGAATCGCATTCTTGAGTCTCTCCGAGGCTTTAACACGCCGAGTTACCTGATGTGCATCATAGGTGACTATTTTCGCAACCGGGTACTGCACTACCGTACGGATGCAGGGAAGAGGAGCTACAGAGTGTCCGGAGGAGTTCCACAGGGCTCAGTTCTCGGACCATTACTATGGAACGTCATGTACGACGGTATCCTCAGGCTGGAGCTTCCTGAGAACGCCACCATAGTGGGCTTTGCCGACGACATAGCACTTGTCGTCACCGCTAAACACCTTCCAGAGGCGGAATTGCTATGCAGTGCAGCAGCAGCAGCAGTCAGGGATTGGCTAAATTCTGTTGGCCTTCAACTTGCTGACCACAAGACCGAAGCTGTGCTCATAAGCAGCAGAAAGGTCGTCGAGGTAGCCCACATTAACCTGGGGACAGCCACCATAGCTTCAACCAGAGCAATTAGGTACCTCGGAGTTTTAATTGATACGCGGCTAAGCTACAGAGAGCATCTTGAGCACATTGGCAGAAAAGCAGCAGCAATCGGACATGCATTAAACCGAATTATGCTGAACACTCGCGGGCCTAAGCAAGGGCGCAGGCTGCTACTACAGAATGTAGTCAAGGCAACAATGCTGTACGGAGCCCCGGTCTGGGCGCATGCGATGCAAGTCAAGTCCTACCGGAGGGGCCTGCAGTCGACCTATAGGCTCGGTGCTCTCAGAGTATGTAGCGGTTTCCGGACTATCTCTGAAGATGCGGCTCTGGTAATTGCGGGAATGGTGCCACTTGACCTGCTGGCTACGGAGAGGTCTGCCATTCATAAGGAGAAAAGCAGGGAGCACCCCATTGGACACCGCCAGATTGCCAAAACAGCGAGGGAAGAGAGCGTGAGGGAATGGCAAACCAGGTGGAATGCTTCATCGAAAGGTCGTTGGACACATCGACTCATCCACGATCTGGGCAGGTGGCTTAGTCGCAAATTCGGCTTTGTCAACTTTCACTTGACGCAGCTCTTGAGTGGACATGGGTGCTTTCGGAGCTATCTCTACAGATTTGGGCACGAAGGTGATCCATACTGCCTATGGTGCTATCCCGAGGAGGAAGAGACTGCTGAGCACATCCTGTTCACCTGCCGAAGATTCTCTAGTGAGAGGGACGAATTGGAAGCGACTCTTGGAGCACAACTCACAGTAGACAACGTGATAAGCTGCATGCTTGAGAAGGAGGAGTACTGGTCTGCGGTATGCACGTTCGCAGCTCGAGCAACCACAAAGCTGCGCCAACTGGAGAGAGAGCGCAGAAGGAACGCAGTCAACGGTGGGGCATATTAAAATGCTCGCCCAGGATCCCGCGAAGCCTTGCCCCGCGGAATAGTACCGCGAGATCTTATGGGCACTTTAGTCTACGTTTATTTTCTTTTTCTCTGTATCTACTTGTCTAGTCTTCTATTTTTAAATATCTGTTCCTTGTATATTTATGTTCTATACCGAAATAAAAAAAAAAAAAAAAAAAAAACACACACATTGAAACCAACTTCGGTTTCCGGGGCAGAGTTTCCATAGCTTTTGGGTCAAAGAACACTTGAGTTTAATTAAAGATGAGTTAACGTCATAAACTCTTAAGCTACTAAAGCTGCTTTTAATTACGGTTTTGGCCAACTGCCTAACTGGCTAATGGCTTCACTTTCAAATTTGTGCGGCTTAAATCAAACTTAATTTTCAACTTTGCCGAATAAACTGAAATCGGGGCAGCAAAAACTTTGGCCAAATCTCAAAACCAATACGAGAAAACTCAAACCCAAAACCAAAGACAAAGATAAAGTCAAAGCCAAAAGCTACTTATAAATATTATGAGTGCATTCATTCATTGATTTATGCTGATTTCTTTGATTACAATTTTCCTCTTTATTATCGAGCTTGTTGTTGTTGTTGTTGTTATTGGTTTCATTTCTTTTTGTTGAATTATTTTGTCGCTCGCCGCATTTTCATTAATTTATTGCAGCCAAGGGCAACTGATTTCACTTTAATTCAATTTATTTGCCGATACAAACAGCGACACAATAACAAGAATAACCACAGCAATAGTAATAATCATAATATGACTGAGAGCTGATGAAATACTGCATACCCTGTAATGGCTTTATTGACAACAGTGGCGAATCAAGGGTTTTTAAGAAATCTTTATAAATTATAATTACAATTTAGAATATAAACCAATTAAAGTTTACTATTTTATTATTATTGTGAATTTTTTAAGTAGATTTGGAAGTAATTAGGCATTTATATTTATATTAAAATTAATTTTTAATTAAATCCAATAATTTTTAAATTTTTTAAGTCCCTCAACTTATAATTTTGACATTTAAAAGCAACTTTTCAGGTGTGCTACACAAATCTCTTCCACTTGAATTTGACAAAAATTTGTATGAAATGTATGTCAAATTCCAACGAAAGCGATTCCTGTGGCACCCCTGATTATATGTTGTTTTCAGCAAAATTTTGTTTTTGAATTTTTCACAAAATGTAAGAGAAATTATACAGTTCCAATTTGCCTATTTCTTATTAATTATAGGGTTTATATCAATTGAAATCAGATTAAATTGGCTAATTTTAGATATCACAAAGATTAGTTTCAATTCTTGTTACATTTTCCTATGGCACTTTTAGCACGCCTCAACCTCCAGTTCTCTATTACAGGGTATAGTGTAAACAATAACATTTCGCATTTATTTCATGTCCACGATTGCGATGCGATTGGCGTTGCTTTTGTTCGTTCAACTAGAGGAGGGGAAAGTGGAAAGTGCTAAAAGCTGTTGGGTGTTGGGTGTTGGCTGGTTTTCCAGCCCAAAGTCACTTAACTGCTTATCAGGCGAGTTCCATCGAGGGAAAACTAAGTCAAATCAAAGCAAAGTGTGCCTTCCTTTTAGCTGTGTGTGTGTGTCTGTGTGTGAATGTGTGTGATTGTCGCCACACATTTCAAATGTATGCACGACGAGGAATTCATTATAATATCGCCCAACTCCAATTTTGTGGCTTTGAACAGTGCGTGCCAAAATATGCATACGCCCCACGAATTTCCTCTTCAATATTTGTTGTTGTTTTTGTTGGCACGCGTGTACACGCACACACACACACACGCGTATAGGTCCAAAAATGAAATCAGTCTAAATGCGCCCCAATGTGTCGTTGTTGGATTATGACTTCGAACATTTCTCTGAGAAACCACAACACTGAAGAGCGTGAATGGGAAAGAGAGAGGGAGAGAGAGAGAGAGAGAGAGTGTGTGTGTGTGTGTAAATGAGATGCCCAAGGCGCTGAGCAAAATATGCCTTTTTCGCACACAATATGCGCCATGGTCATGGCCAGCATTGTGTTATTTTTTTTTCTTTTTTGCAGCAGAAAAAATGATTCCTTTTAAAGACAGACCCTTGAAAACAAGAACAACAACAACGAAAAGAGTAGAAAAATTGAAGAGGAAAAACTCCGCTCATGTGTGTAAATGCTTGTGACTGAGTGTTTGAGTGTATGAGTATATGAATGAATGAGTGTATGAGTGAATGAGTGGTGCAGGCATTGGACTTGTACGCCTTGGCATTTTTATGGCACTTTAAGCTTACTTTGAGTAATGCCCAGCTCACACACATACACACACACACACACACACACACACACACAGTCACTGGGGAAAGTAAAAGTCAAGTGGCATCTCGAGTGGGTCAGATGAGCAAAGATGAGAAGCTGCCTGGCAGGTGCCATTGAGAAATGAGAGCGGCAAACTGCGAACTGAATAAACAAACATTGAACTCATAACCCAAAAATGTTTTTGATAAAGAAAAACTTTGAAATATTTCCATGGAAATATAATACAAGTTTCATTTGCCAAAGCTTTCAGCTAGCTGAAAAGTTTTCAACTATTATTTTACACAAATATTTTTCAACACTTACGATTAGAAACTTATTCAAGACTTACTAATAAATAAATAAATCTTTTTAAGTATTTAAATTATAAATTTATTTTAAAAAATTGATTGTAAATTAAATTATTTTAAATTTAAACTTAAATAAAAGTTGTTAATTCATATTAGGCTTCCAATTTTTATCTGAAATTCTAAATTAATTTTGGCTTACTGCTCTTAAATAAAAGTTGTTGGATTTTTAATCTTTTTATATCATTGGATAAAACAACAGATTAAAATAAATATTTTTAAAAATTTGAATTCACAGCTCTCTATTTAAACAACTCTTAAATTTCCAGGCTGCTGACATACTATTAAATTTCCTGTTAAATTTCCAAAATAAACATCATAAATTTGAAAGAAAAACTTGATTTTAATGCTCGATTAGTGGTACCTTTTTCTGTGCGGTGTATAAGTGTGTGTGTGTGTATTTGTGTAAGTGTTTGTATGTGCGTGTGTTAAGTGTGTGTGGCAAACTGTGTTTAAAAACAAAACAGGCGCCACAAACAGATGCAACTCTTTAGCGATGTCATAAATAACAAGTTTAAGTCTCGCTCAGCAGCTGCTCGCCAGCTTTGGGGCCATTGTTTGTTGCTCTCCATTGTTGTTGTTGCTCGCCATTGTTGTTGTTGTTGTTGTTGCTGTTGTTTTTGTTACTGTAAGAACGCGCTCAGTTCCGTTTCCGTTGCGGCTGTTTGCTCTGTTTTTCTTTCCTTGGCAGAAGAAGTCGCGTCGCGCATCTGATTTATGTGCCGCTTTTTTTATATCATATGCGCCGCCGTCAAAATAAATATCAAAAAGCAACAAATTGCTGCAGCGCCTGAGACCTGAGACTGAGTTGAGTTACGCTGAAATGAGGGAAGCGAAGTGGCAAGTGGAAAGTGGGGAGAAGCTGCCTTTTCTCAAGTTCTCGCGCTGCGATGTCGCAGTTGGCGTTTAATTTTATGCTAGACGCTGCTGCCGCAAGGCCAACACACACACACACTCTGACACACACACACTGACACACACACACATAGACAAAGTAAACACGTGCCCAACTGGGGCTAACCAAGGTGACCACCTTCTCTCACTCTCACTCTCTCTCTCTCTCTCCCGCTGTCTCCTCGTTTGTCTCCTCCTTAGCGCCCTTTTGGCCTATGTGCATAAATTTAAAATTGCGTGAAACTTTCACAGTGGGTGAAAAACGCCTAGATTAGCCTACAGTGGTGGAAAAAATAGTAGATACGACATTTCATTTAATAAACTTTTTTAGCAATAATATTAAAAGCTGCTCATTAATATAGAATCCTGTTGTTTTGTGAAATTTTATAACATTGCTTAGTGAGTATTAAGTAAAAATTATGAAGCTAAAAAAAATTATTTTGAAAACATTTACAAAAATACAAAAAATTTTTTCTATTATTCTACTTTACTTACATTTTTACCTACTTAAATTTGGTAAAAAAATTTATTTTACTTAAAATATATCTTAAACTCTTTAAATTAACAAAATAATTTAATAAAATTAATAGCTTATATTGCATACTAAAAACAGATTATGACATACATTTAGGTTAAAACGGACCGAATTTACATATGTGACTTTAAATGATATAATTTTAACTATTATAAGATAATCTACTTGCTGTGCTCACTGTGCATTGCTGTTGTTGTTGTTGTTGTTGTCGTTGTTGTTTCGCGTTGCACACTTTTTGGCCACGGTGTCCTCGGCTTAATAAAGTCGCCTACTTAACGTAAATGACAATGAGACGACATTCAGAGTGTGTGCAAATGCGTATATTGCAAGAGACAGAGAAAGAGAGAGAGAGAGAGAGAAGGCAGTTGGCAGCATGTGTTACACATTCGCAGCCACATCCACATCCGGCGTTGGCACTGGCATTAGGCTGCCTCTCTCTCTACCTTTCCCTCTCTTTCTCTCTCTCTCACAGACGTTTGTCGTTTCCGGCATGTGACTCTTTTATTTAAGACTCTTTTATTTTTGTTCTCTTGTGTTCTCATTGTTGCCGTTAATGCACTTTTTTTCATTTTTGCTTCAAGCCTTTTTTCCCTTGCTCTTGTTTCAAATAAAAAGAAAGAGAAAACATTAAAAGTTTTAACGGCGTGTTTCATTAGCCTTAAGGGCCATTAAGTTTAAATTGCTAATCCTTAATAGCTTTTCATCCAGTTCAAGGATTTACTACTAAACTAAACTGTTAGTATAGCTTAAATTCAATCCTAATCGAATTTTTCACAGTCCTATTAATTACTTATCTTCTTTGAATATTCTCTCATAGGCTTACATGCTAAATTTTCAATATTTTAAACTATCGAAGAATTCGTAAACTTTTTTTTTGTATTTCAAAAATTGTGTCTAAACCTATCTCAAAAAAAGATTTTATAACCTATCATCATAGTTTCGATTACTTTTAGAATATTTTCCTTATTGTTAGAAAGCTTTAATCTTAACGATATTTTAAATTTGAAAACTTTTTTGAAATTTCAAAATACACGAATATTTTTTTTGTTTTTATAATAAAAGTGGACAGTGTTGGTAAATTTCAAAATTTTCAATTGAATGTAATTGATATTTCATATGGAAATCGATAGATTTTTTAATAAAATATGATATAAGATTAACTCGATACATAGTTAATAAATAATCGAGTTTATTTACTTGAAAATTGCTTCCTCGAAATCGAGTTGTTAATTTTTTTGTATTTATTTTAACATTACTACTAACATTGCATTTTGATGAAGTGCTAATTTGTTGCTCTTGGCTGACACATAAAAAATTAAAGCTCATATGTTTTTGAATTAATCCCACATTTGTCAAAATTATTCAAATGTTTAAGTGCGGGTGTAAATATAAGTGCGTGTGTACATTCTTATTCTCATTCGCATTCACATTCGCATTCACATGACATGAATAGTTAATGCAAATGATGCCAAATGAGTCAGACTGACAGTTGTAACTGTCTCTCTTGTGGTTCTGTTTCTCTGCGGCTGTCTGTCTTTTTGTATGCCCTGTAGTGCGAGCTTTGACAGAGTTGTCTTAGTTTGAGGCTCTCCAAGAAAATAAATTTAATTATTATTAAATTACAAATGCAAATAAATAAATAATAATACTTTTAAAAAATATTTGATTTTATTTAAAATATTTGATTTATATTTAAAATACATATTTGATATTTATTTAAATTATTTGATGTTTTTAAAAAATATTTGATATTGATGTAAAATATTCGATATTTATTTAAAATGTTTGATACTTATTTTAAATATTTGATATTTATTTAAAATATTTGATATTTATTTAAGTTATTTGAGTTTTATTTAAAATATTTGATATGTTTATTAAAAATATTTGATATTTATTTAAAAAAGTTTATATTAATTTAAAATATTATTATATTTATTTAAAATATTTGACATTAATATAAAATATTTGATATACATACATATATTTAAAATATTTGATATTTATTTAAAATAATTGATATTTATTTAAAATTTTTGATATTTATTTAACATATTTGTATTTATTTTATTACATACATATAATTATTCTATTTTTACTTTAATTTATTTTATTTTTTATACATTATTTTACATTTTAATATTTAATTTAAATTTATTTTATTGTGTCGGCTGAATTTGTCTTAAAATTAAATAAAAATAAATAAATTAAATTCCAAATATTTCAATCAGTATTTCAGATAGCTTTTAATATATTACATGGAATATAGGGTATCTGCACGTCTAGCACTCTGATTGTGCAGTAAAGCTTAAGAGTTTCTGGCATGTCTGCCAAATTGCCCAGACTCTGACACAGTCTCTGACTCCGACTCGGTTTCAGGCTCATTCCAAGAGAAAATTCTGAGGTTGAGGTAAATTTTGAGACTGAGGCAAATCCTTTTTCTTGTTGCATGCAACTTGTTTGCGTTTCCGCTTGTTGTGTTGCCATTACAGTGAGGTTTACGAGTCTTTCGCATGACGGTGATGGCGTTTTGTTGTGCGAGTCACTGAACACATCATACAGAACTCATGAGTGTACCCGCCAGGCATTCACTTGACTTTGGCTGCTGTCGCTGACAACTTACAGACAGATTCAGACTCATAATCAGAATCATGAGCAGATTGAGACTCAAATGCAGAAATAATCACGCGCTTCATAAGTTTAAATTACAAAGTTGCGTATACGCAACAATTTGTGTTGTACTTTCCAACCATCAGTTGAAGCTGATTAAAGAGCGACTGAATCTCACTCTCGCCCCCTTTTGACTTAATCATATTCGCATTAATATTTCATAAGAGCTAAGAGCGATGCATTTAAATTTTTAATTTAAGTTTTTAATTACATTTCAGTGAAATGAGCTACACAGATCCTTTAATGGCCGTTTCCACAGACGCCATTGCGACAGACGCCGCTTAATCCCTTCGGCGGCATATTTTCCAACGCGACGCGACTTAATGAGTCGCATTTCCATTTCCATTTCCATTAGCATTTTCATTTTCATTTTCCATGCCAAGCACGCAAGAATATTCTGACAATAAACCTGAATGCTCCTGTTTTGAAAATGAGATACTAAACCATGTTTCTTATCAGCTGCCGCTGCTCGTCGGTTAATCACACTCCATGTGCTTTCATGAGCAGCGGAACATACGAAAATTTCCATTATTATATCATGAAATTATTAAGGCAAACTTCTATTTAAAAGCACATCGCAATTACGCTTATTTTGTGATGAGAATAAAAATAGTGCTTTAAATGTTTCTTATTCATTCAATTCATTAAACAGTTTGCAAGTCACAGAATGTGCTTTTAAGCTTAAAATAGAAAGAGATAAAACAAATTAATTATGTGTATCATATGCGTCTTATATCTCAATTAACTTTCATCAATTAGCTTTAAAGTTGATATTTAATCAAGGCAGATTTTAATTGAATGAATCAAGGAACTTTAAAAAGGATTAAACAATCAAATGTTCATATTCGCATCAAGCTTCATGTTTAATTCAATCAACTAAAGTGCTTTTAAAGCACAAAAAATATGTTAATCTTTAAAATGATTAACCTAACTCAATCAATTGACGAGCTTTTTATATGAAAAATTTCTATAGCTCAATCAACTAAAGAGCGTTCGAAGCACCTTTAAAACTTTAAAGCTCAAAAGTGGATATTGAATCAAAGCTGAATTTAACTCAATCAGTCGAGGAGCTTTTAAAGTACATTAAATCTTTAAAGCACACAACTCGACTTAAGCTTGGGAATTCAATTAGGAATGAGATCTGCAAGTTTCGACTGCAGATAAGGTCAGCAAATTTCAATTGAAGCGGCAAGTGAAAAGTGAAATGCAGAAAACTTCACCCACAACAACTGCTTAGAACTGTCAGTCCGTCCAGCTGCAACTTTGGAAAGTGCACACAATTTACCTGAGCCATTTCTCTGCATTATTTGCTTGCTTTTTGTCTATGCCGCGCACTTTATTGCATTCACTTTCTGCAGCTATTCGGAAAGAGTTTCAGCTTGCTTTTCCATATACCCTAACAGGGCATATTTTGTGATTTTTATGAGGCTTGCAAAAATGTTTAATTTTGTCTAGACAAATACAATATTTGTAGCTTAATATGAATACTAATTAAAATGCAAAGTTGTCTTAAAATCAGTATTTACTAAAACTGATAATAATACATCAAATTTAAAAAAATAGAAAATAATTAAAATATATATTAAAAGGTTTTTATTATTAAAAAAAAAATGTGATTGGTATAAGTTGGAATATGTTCTGATGACTAATCTTGTTTTTAAGCACCTAAAATTAAATCAACAGTAAGGTGCAAAAGCAAGAACAGAACATATTAAAAATATGTATGACTTTTATTTTATTATGATAAGACAAACAGATATTTAATAATCAAATTAGACCATTAAAGGTATACAATCTTCGTTCAGCTTAGAATTATTTAGCTTAGAACCTCCTGTTGTCTATTTAATGTAATTTCATGGTCTAATATGCAAACAAACCCATTGCATAGACTGGGAAAAAGAAAACGGAAACAGGACTAGTTGCCAGTTAGTTTCCAGTTAAATGCGGACAATGGAGAGCAGAAGAGAAGACTCGAGTTCTATTCATGGTGCACAATTTAATTTCATTTAAGTTGACTCAGTCTCGTCTCTTCTCTCTCGACTCTTGACTTGGCTCCTTGTTTATTTATGCTTGCCACAATGCAACGCACAGTGCAGCTTACAGTTTAAACCGGATGCTGTATCCTGTGGCGCCATTCTGTCTGTCATGTTGCCACTCAAAGGCAAATGAAGTGTTAACTTTCCCCCCTTCCCTTCCCACACTTTGCCAAAGGCAATTGGCAACTGTCGCATCCGGTGCGTGAAAAATATGACGGGTCACAAAAATTTGAAAGCTAAAAATCCATCGGCGGATATTGTTGGTTCGTGCCACATGCCACAGGCCCCCTGAGGCAGCCAAAGGGGGCGTGTCGTTGTGTTTTAATGTCCTGTTTTGTATATTTCGACTGTCATTTTAATTTCAATCTCTTATTTTCTCTCTCTTTCTCTACAGTTGGATGTGATTTAAATTATTCGACTGCAATTTCTGCCACATCAACACCTCAACTGAACTTATTTTGGTTTCCACTGAAGTTGATGCTGTCACTGATGCTGAGGTCTTAACCACATCCAGTTCCAGTTGCAGTTCCAAAACCAATTCCACATCCGCTGACACTTCCGCATCCGGCTCTTGATGGATTGTTCAATTTAGCCGGCGACAGCTACCAAACTCACATATTGTAGAACAGAGAATACAAGTATATTCAGCACACTGACACTTATGTGTGAAACGTTGAAAGCCACAACAACAACAACAGAAACAAGAACAACAACATGTTGACAACACATCACCTGCATCATTTGCATCATCATCGCGGCAGCACGGCCATCGAATTGGACAAGATTACCAACTTGAATACGGTAAGTGGAAAAGTCTTAATCAACTTTCAGTAGAGAGATTGAATATATCGCATTGAATAGAGTTTAAATATCGAAATGTAAATATTGACAAAAATGAATCGAACTGTCGAGATATCACCATATAACACCCAACTTCCAAATTTTATTACTTTCGAAAAGCTCCTCCGACCTCCAAGCCGATTTTAATATTAAATTCAATTTATTTAACTTAAATGATTGTCAAAAAAAAAATGTTTGAGCTTAAGTATGTAGCAGTATTAGGGATTTAGATATTAATTAAATATAACTATCGCCCATTTGCATCTCGCTGTTACATGTACACAGCAGCTCGATGCAAATATATAACATACACTTTAAATATATAACATGAACTGTAAATAACATAACATAGAAATATAACATACTCTGTAAATAGACATAGGCTAAGCATAACCAAATAAACCATTCTGTATTTGGCGATTGAAAGAAGCGGTCGTTTTGCGTTTTAATTAATTGTTTGTTTCGATTTCAATTTATTTTACATCACTAATAAATTAAAAAAAAAAACATTAAATTCAAACTTGTATATACATTAACATGTAGAATGTTATCTTAGCTTGAATTTAAAATATTGGAAAAATGTTTATGAAATTATAATCTTGCTCTTTACTCTTAATAAATTGAATTTCTTTTAAATAATTTTAATTAATTAATAATATAAATTAAATTAACTTAAATTAAATATATAAAGAAGCAAAGAATCAATCAATCGATCGCAATATGGTTCAAAATGTATGGGAACACAGTCGAACTTGCCTAACTCGAATCACCTTTATCAAAGAAAAAAGTTCGAGTTATGGAGACTTCGACTTGTGGAATTCTTTTTGTTAAGTTAAGAATTGTCGATATTGTCACTCAATTTAATGCAAATAAGAGAGAATTCGAGTTATAGACCTACGAGCTATGGAAGTTCAACTGTATTTAAACTGACTGCGCCTTAAGGTATGCAACAATAATTTCAAGTGCCGTCAACAGCTGCGGAAATGCGTTTTCCGCTCTCCCGGCACAGACAGACAGACTTAACGGCAAACTGATTGCAATGACCTTCACTTAGACTTGGCAGTTGTCATAAGTCAAAAAGTTGTTGCAGTTGCAACAGCTGCTCGCATCCGACAAAGGAAAAATACAAATAAAATTACAGATACTCGTAAGAACAAATTATTGCCATGTGTGACTTATAAAAAGAGAAAAGAATAATTTTTAAAAATAAAATTATTTTATATTTATTTAAAATGAATTTCTTGTAGAAGAGAAGCAGGATATAAACTGAAAAGCTATTCATTTGATTACTTTGCGCAAGTTTTAAGTTTCTTTGTTCGAATGTATTAAATTTAATATGCAACATAATTATATTTTCTGTGTTCCTGGGCAGCTGAAAAAGTAAATGAAAAATGCTGGCTGGAAAATTGCAAACTGGCCAAGGCGAAGGCAGGAAAAATGTGGAACACGTTTATTGCCATTCATTATATTCTCGCGAGCTGTTGCGCAAAGTAATGAAGCACTTTCGCACAAGACTTCAAGTCCTGTTATCCTTTTACACCCCCCCTCCCTCAACTCCGCCCCTTTCAACATATTTATAAAAAAACAACAACAACAACAACGTGTGGCAAGTTGCAAGTGGCAACCGCTGAATTTACTGTGATGAGAGCCAACAAAACAAAATAGAAAATAAAAATGAAAAAGCGGAGCGCAAGAAAAATGACTCGACGCCTTCAGCCAGAGTGGAAATAATAATTTTTGGCATGGCCATTGCAATTTTTACGCCCCAGCCCTGGACAAGGGATGGAGTAAAGTCCAAGGGAAGTGCGTGTAAAAACTACAAGCAATTTTCATTATAGAAGCTCGCTCAAAACACAACAACCGCCGATACATCTTCATTATTTTTCTTCAAAATAATATAAATGGCATGTTTGTGTAAACATTTTCACGCTCACTGTGTGTGTGTGTGTGCGTGTGCGTGTGTGTGTTTGTTGTGCGAAATACTTAAAACTTGTGCTTCACTTTGGCATCCAAACATTTGTCTGGCTGTTTGTGTGCCGGAAATGTTTGAAGGACAAATGAATTTGGATTGTGGAATTTGCTATGCGGGTCGCTGTTTGGAAACTCGAATAAAAGCGGACAACAGGAAGTTACGTAATGTGGAGTGGCAGCTTCAGATGGAATACCCTACAACAACAAGTCCATATATCAAATTTCAACAACGTAGCTCAAACACTTTTCGAGCTATAGCTTTTTGAATTCGATTTGAGCCAGTTTTAAAGTTTTGATGTTGACAACTTATGTTGCTTACCTAAATTAAACTATGATAAGCAAAAGACTTAATTATTAACAGTTCCAGCTTGAATTGAAATTTGTCAAATTTTTTTATAAAATTATAGTTTAGGTGCAGGTTTTTTAAATTAATATTATATTCACTTAAATTCCTTTTGAATGATACAAAAATGGCTTTAGCTCATTTAGTACCCTTTTAAATTTTGATTTTTTGTAAAATTCAACTTTCTCAAATTTAATCCTCGATTTAAAAAAAAAATATTTTGATGCAAAAAAATTCTTGAAATAATTTTAAGAGTGACTTCAGAAAAAAAATTTCAAAAATCTCTTCGCTAGTATTTATTATGATTTTTTTTAAATTGCTAAAAAGCCAATTTTCGGTTAAAGAAATTTTTATATCAGTCAAAAGGAATTTAAGTAAATATAATATTAGTTTAAGAAACCTGCACCTAAACTTCTATTTTATACAAAAATTTGACTTATATAAGGTGCATACAAACTTTATTGACTGACTGTATGTTGAATTATCACACTATATCACTTTTTGAACGGTTAAACAAATTTTGTATTTATGTTTTTTTGGTTTATATTTGCTGCAAAATAATTATTTTAAAAACCTTAAACAAAAGTTGATTGTTTAGGATAAACGTATCTTAAACGACATCCGTTTGAAAGTTCATCAAACTATTTCCAAAATATATCTTAAGTTTTAATCTGTATCTCGTATCTCGTATCAGTGTTATATGCCCCTTTTTGTTGTGTGGTTAGCGTAGCGCAAACAAAGGATCGTATTCAAGGCACATGACCGGGCAAACAAATAGATACTAATGGCAATGACAAAGACACAGATACAGATATATACATATACATATACACACACACACGCACTGATGTATAGCTTTAAAAGGGGATATCGTTCTTGAACTCGGTTCGTATCGCTTTCAGCTGGAAGGTAAATGAGCTGCCCTCGTTGATTGTCAGTCAGCTTGATTGATAATGTAAACTGAGAGACAGCCCCAACACACACACACACACACACAGATACAGATACATCAGCTTTTCCTCGTTATCGTCTGCCATTGAGTGCGATATCTCAGCTCATTCCCCGTCTGTCGCAACATGGCAATAAAAGCAGCTAACAAACACTAGCCACACTTCAGACCCGGCTAACTGACTGGCCAAACAGTCGAGCAGACATCTATCGATTTCAGGCTTACGACTTTTTGCCATCATTTACTCAAAAAGCAACCAAATGGACGCTGCAAACGTGGCTTAGATAAAACCAAGTGTCTGTTTCAGACACGTCTCGAAAAACTAAAGGGGTTTTTATTTGATCGATTAGCTTTGAGTTAAATCATAATGACACTATCTGAAAACTGCTCGAAATAATCTAAAATGCCTTTTAAAGCTTTTTAAAGGTTTTTTTTAAAGATGTCTAAATAAGGAAATATCTGTTGAGTTAAAAAAGCCGCTTGGCTGTTGGAATGAATTTCAGCAAATACATTGAAATAAATTTTAAATTAAAAAGTATTTTCCAGTTAAAATTAAACAGGAAAATGGTATCAGCAAACTAACTAAAAGATATTTTGATGTCAAATTTGTAAAATTAAAAGAAAGATGCAACTAAAAAATAAAGTAAAAACTATTTCTTAAAATTTATTTCTCCGCGAAAATTTAAAGTCTAATTAACTGAATGATATTCTAATGATAAATGTTAAAAATTGTATGTTCAATATCCATATGTTCATATTCGCTTTTATTTGTTGTCCTCGCAGAATTCCGATACCCATTGCTATAATATTCAGGGACAATAATGTAAAACACAAAATGGCCCACAGAGCGAGCTGCATATGATATATAATTGCCAATTGGCCTATACGTTCTGACCTTCTGCGGCGACTGTTGTCCAAATGGGCAGCAAGCTGTGAGCCTGGCCAACACATGCTGCCAATCTGCAATCAGCGCATAAAGCGCAGTTGTTGTTGTTGTTGTTGTGCTGACCATTCAACATTGGCCATACACTACACAGAGAAAAAGAGGCGTACTAATTAACTAATTAATTAAGTTTGAATGAGCTCAAATTAAGTATTTTACTTGATAATAGTACAAATTACTGAAAATGATCAAAAAATTCGTTAGCCACGTACTAACAATCTTGATTTTAGTACAACGAATCTTGATGAGTAAAACTCTAAAATTACTAGCAAACTTTGGGACTCAGCTTCGATTCGTAGATCAAGTTCGTAAATACTCAAATCAAGTACTTTAATTCTTATTACTTACATCTAAATACTTGATTTTTTCCTCAGTGTATTGGGTATTGGGTAACTGTCATTTGTTATTGCACTTACACTTGTTCAACACACACACACACACACTCTAACACTCTCACACACACACACTCACACTCACTTAACTTGACCATTTGATATTGTGTCCCATTGCACTTTGTATTGTTGCAATTGTCAATTGTTGTTGTCGTTGTTGCTGTTGTTGGTTTTGAGCCGCTTTGCAGCCTTTGTCTTCTGGGATGGAGGCCCATTATGAGAGCCTTTTCCCAGTGGCTGAAGGCCGACTGCCAATCGAGCTGAATTGTCAGTTGGCCAGTTAATCACTTGGCCAGTCTGGCCATTTCCTGCCAGTTCCATTGTAATTGTGCTACAGTTCAACTACAATTCTTGGCTAAATGCGTTTTCCCATGGTCTTAAAAGCCCGACAACTGCATCTGTGTGTGTGTGAGTGTGTCTGTGTGTGTATGTATGTGTGTGGGAGTGCGCCATATCAACAGATGTGGAAAAGCGCATTTAGCAACAACTTTTATCAGCT
Organism: Drosophila subquinaria; assembly: GCA_037043405.1. NCBI lineage: Eukaryota > Metazoa > Arthropoda > Insecta > Diptera > Drosophilidae > Drosophila > Drosophila subquinaria. The sequence goes on from JBAMBL010001797.1 coordinate 36,530, forward strand.
GCTTGTCAGTCACTTACTCCAACTGTTTCTCTCTTCTCTCTCTCTCTCTCTTTCTACCCATCTCCAGCTGTCCTTCTAATATTGCACTTTGTTTATGTATAAGCCTTGCAGAACATTTGCCAACAGCTCGCAGATTACACTTTGGACAGTTTAGCCACGTGTTGCCGCAACTAAAAGCTGCAATTGTTACTCAACACTGGTTGAGTGCCTTCAACAATGATTTCAAGACGCATAAAGACTGAAGCGAAGCTTTTGAAAATATTTTCCGAAAAATACTTTCAAAATGTTTATTTTTGAAAATAATAATAAAATCAAAATCTTGAGGAATCTTTTTCTTAAATAATTTTACAGCAATATAGAAAAACAGCAAAGAATTAAATATTAAAATTTATTTAAATGACCCAAACAAAAATCTTTCTAAAGCTTTCTTAACTTTATCTTCATCAATTAAATTGAAAGTCTTTTCGGTCTCTTGTTGATAATATTGTATTTTGTTCGTTGAGTTTCAGACAATTTTTAAAAAAGTTTACAAAAGAATTGGAACAATGTTTTTTTTTAATTTTGAAGATTTAAAAAAAATTAAAAAAAAATAGATATGATAAGATAAAAAAGGATAAAAAGATAAAAATTTATTATGGGAATATATGTACCATACATCCAAAGAATAAATACTTATAAAACAATTTAAATATCTATTTAACTTATATAAAACTATTTAGTAAAATATTTTCTTTAATTTTCACTTGGCGAATTGCAGTTGATATCATTTTTGAGAACACAATGGAACTTGGAGAAAAACGTTGACAGATCTCAGTTGTTGTTTTGCCAGGCGTCGTAGCTCGTTGTGTTTTGTTTTGTTTTGTCTTGTTCTGTAGTGTTTTCTATTCCTTTTGGCCCTGAGGGATAAAATAGGCGTGCAAAACTAAGAAGCATTGTGAATGCATCCAAAGCACTTGCCACTCTGAGTCACAGTCACAGCCACAATCTCACAAACCACTCATGCTCTAGCCTCATGTCCCTCCTCCCTCCTACATCCTTTATCTTTTATCCTCCGTCTTCCGTCCTCCACATTCACTTCATTACAAATGCAATGCAGTCACTGTGTGTGTTTTCTGTGTCTTCTTGCAACGCGTTGTTCTTTGTATTGCAATTTTAATTTCCGCTTTCACTTTGTCTAGATTCAGTTTTTGTTTGCTCGTCGTCATTTTTGCCTCTCCCTCTCTCTCTCGTTTCTTTTGTCTCCCCTCTTGTATTTGCTGATTTGCACTTTAAGCAGAGTGAGTTTCCTTTTTGGCCAAGCACAGCACGCATGCAGATTTCCCATTTTCCCCTTTCGCCATTTCTCTTTGCCATTTTCTTATCACTGTTGCTGTTGCTGGCGTACACTGAGAGAAAAATCCAAGTGCGAAATTTTATATTTAAAAGCAGCCTTAAAATTCTTAAAATCAAAAGTATTTTGATAAGTGAAGCACGTTTCGAAATTGTTTTAGGAGTTTTGTGTGCTCGATATATTCCCGTATTAGTTTTAATTTACTTTTAGATGAACTTAGTTTAAAGAAAGAATTGTTTTTCTTCAAGGAACCTAGATGCTTAAAATATGATCTAAGCAGTCTGAAATTATTTTTGTAATAATCTTAATCATATTCGTGACGGCTAAAAAGCTTTCCTCTCTTGCATTCCGCTTTTATTGCAAGACTAACCAGAACCATTTGGGAATTGTAAGCAAGAAAACGCAAAATTGATAAAAATCTGTATATATGATTTTCCGAACTTCTTTTGTGGGTCGAACCAAAGTTCTAAGCGTACTTAACAAACTATTCTGATCTGGCTTAAATTTGTTTATATTTAAGAACGAAACAGTCTTAATTTAATATATATATTTCTTAGCTTAGAAACTTCGCTCTTATTCTAAATGCTTAACGGTCGTTTATGTTTTCAATAACGATTCATTTTGAAATTTTTTTGAATTGGAAAATTAAATACCAACTCTTTTTTCTTAAAATTACGAATAAAACCGCATTAATTTAAGATTTTTTATGTGGACCGAATCGTTCTGCTTTTTTCGAGTGTAGAAGTCTAAAAACGAGTGAAAAGCGCCGGCAGCTGTTTTTCAATTTTCCATCTCAACTGTTTCCAGTACATGCTCAAGAAATTATTGTTGTTGTAGAAATTATTGTTGTTGTTTTTGTTGTTGCATGAATAGAATAACAAAACAATGTGGCACATGCATATGCACCACGTAAATCTTTTGCATTTCTTTTTCGCTGCCGTTGCCTTCGTTTCCATTAGCAGCAATAAGCACTGAGTACCAAAACTATTTGCGGTCACTGTGCATGGTGAATTGGACAGCGCTTGGAGAATTGAATTTGCGCTCATCGCTTTTTTCGGTTGCCTTCTGACTAAATTTCATTTTCTGCTGCTGTTTTTTGTTGGCCAGGTTTACGAGCTTTATGCGCAACTCGTTGGCCCTCTAAATGAATGACTGAATGAATGAATGGCTGAAATGAATGGTCTGCCAGTCAGGTAATTTCAGAAATGTGCTCGAGGCTTTACTTCATCTTTCACTTATTCTCTCTCTCTCTGTCTCTCTCTGTCTGTTTTTGGGGTCCAGCTTGTCTTTTGGCTTAACGCTCTGCTCTTTTGGTTTCTTTTTGCAGTCCCTTTTTTTTACTTTTTATGCGCGTTATTCGCATTTGCCGCCATTTACTTTGGGGATTTGCATGTGTGTGTGTTGTATGTATGTATGTTGCATTCCCTCGTATGTGTGTGTGTATTTGTGTCCTTGCCTTAAGATTTAAGCTACATATAAAATTTATGCGTGTGTGACCTTTATGAGTATCTGCGACTTTCTGTCTTTGTTCTTGCTATGTTGTTATACCCTGTAATCATAAAAAGTTTGCAAATCAAGATTTTGGCCTTTTTTTAATGAGCTGCTAGCCCTAATAAACTGAGTGTAACTATATTTAGATCAAGTTGAGAGTGTTTGAGTCTTTGTCACTTGTGTATCAACGAGTGAAAAAAACTCATAGCCACCACAATTTTAAGGAAAGAGATCAAATATGCCGCTAAAAATTAATTTTATTTATTTAATTTTTAAATATTTTATTTTAAAAATCCAACATAATTAATTTATATATACAAAATATTCAATAGGTATTAATATTAATAATTACAAAAGATATTACAAGTAGTTATAAAGAAAAAAAAACCTAAAAGAACTAAAAAAATATATATATTTTTCTGATTTATTTATTTATTATTATTTATTAATTAATTTATATTTTTAAATTGATGAACATTTTACTTTTATTTTAAATAATTCCCATAGATTAAATAAATCTATTAATAGATATATGATTTAAATAGCCTTAATAATTTCTGTGAGTTAGTTGCTCAGAATTAGAGGGTATCTTTTGCAAGTACCCATTTGACCTTATCCAAGGCCTTTCGACTTGTTCATATGTGGCATTAGTTGGTGGCTCTGAAAATACTTTAATAAGGCAGCTTTTGGCAATTAGAGCTTCAGCTTTGCCAAATGTCAACAGTCAAGGGGAACTCGCCCAAAATGAACGAACCAATAAAATGTTGCAAGGGCAACAGCAGCAGCTACAACAACAACAACAGCGACAACGATAACATCAACATCTGATGCCTCTCAGCAAAACGCAAACTTTGCCATTGATTGACTACAAAGCAATGACGTTGCCACGCCCCCC